>JAZGTI010000975.1:0-50803 GCA_036877585.1 Botia kubotai | reverse complement strand
AATTCAGTATGCAAACAGATTTAAGAAAGAAGGCCAATCACAATTCAGTATGCAAACAGATTTAAGAAAGAAGGCCAATCACAATTCAGTATGCACGTCGGTGCAGTTAACTGCAGCTTGAATCCTAAACATTCTGTCAACAGTTACAGTGAGACTTTTAAACACATTCTCTTTAACAAAACACCAAAATTGTACTGTACACTCAAGGCTAAAATGTTCTGTCAGTACTTTAAGTGGCTCGACTTGAATTGCTTGCAAAAGTTTAATACAAAGAGATTAAATAAACCCCTAACCAGATTGTTAGATAAATATCAAGCAAGCACTGCTAATTAGGTAATTCGTTATACACTGAAGTACTTTTAATGAGGGGCTAGAAAAACACAGATTCTCAGGAAATTATAGGGCCATAAAACATATTTATTCTTTGGTAGTTTCTAATCAAGCCTTGCAGTTCACCATGATTACAATATTATTTAGATATGATTTTTTAAAGAGGGGTGATTTATGGTGATTGAGAACTGTATGAATTATTAGTGTCACTGCAAACTATTTACCGCATGATGCATGACTCCAAAAGTGGAAATCATATTTACTGCTTCCGTATGACAAACATCTTGCAGAATTAAACAGAAGGGTTTTATGGTGCCTGATGAGGTGTGGTTTTATTGCGACGTGGCATTTCTCCTAAGGTTAAGATTTAGGGATGTCAAACTAGCTGGATGAATATAGCAAACTGTCGCACTCTTGCAAGATAAACAACAACATCGGTATGAAAAATAAAGTTTAGAAACACCAAAGCACGTGTTCATCAACTTTCACTTTTTCGAAACAAAATCGGGGATATGAAACTCACGAAACCTTTTCTTCTCACAACTAATGAAAGACAGACATCGTTATGTTTTCGTGCTTGCATGCAAACCACAGAACTATTACTAAGACACGGCAGGAATAGAGCAAGACGTAAATGAGGTTTGTTGGCTGCTACACTCGTTCGTAACGTCCCTGAAGTGCTTCTATTGTTGGTGATTATGGCTGTACAGCAGGCTGACCCAAAAACTCGACAAGTTCAGAAGACTTGTTGCATCTGCGCAGCTTCAAAGACGCAACTGTCCTGGGATCCAATTTAGCACGTCTTTTTGCATTGTTCTTACCGTAAATCGTTATATGCGCGAATGTGTGACAAAATAAAATACCAACGGAAGGGGAAACATTGGGAGATGTCTGTGTATTAGCACTGGTGGTGATTCACACACACTTCACTTGTTGTTTTCCTGCTCACTGATCTCAGCAAACTCTTTACAGTGTCTATTAAAAGATGAGAGGCAAAACCGATGTCAGCCCATCTAACAACAAAAATACACCAAAATATTACAAAATGTACTTTTCTGTTTTTTCATCTATTGCATTTGCTGTTTTAAATCTTACTCAGTCTTTGCTAATGACTGGGGACAAATTCAACGACTCAGCTAAGCCCATGCAGGTTTGTGCATTTGAACATAATGCTTAATTTATACATTTTTGTAATATCCCAGCGTCCCGTCAGATCAAACGCGTCTGCGGCGGAGTCCGACTCCCTCGAACCCTCAGAGGTAATGCCAGATCAAAAGCATTATTGCGAAACCTTGTAGTAGCTCATCAAAAAACGACTTTCTTGATATCCTTCTGTGACTGTGGTGGTATTTTCCTGTAGCTTTACCACAGTGACACACATATCCAACACATTACAAACATCACCTGCTCTGATAGCAGCGGGAGTGTGGTTACATTTTCACTGATGGTAACAAATGGCAGCCATTAAATACTAATGAAACAAGAACTAAACATAATGGCATGACAAAGTTCTGTTAAAGGGGCATTATTAACACCAACAGCATTCAATTACAAAACACAGACCATATAGAGAACCAATCAACATAAGCCGTGTGTCATCAAGTCACTCCACAAAGTGCTCTATACTAATCAAAGAACAGCAAGTGTGACTACGCAAGATGTGAAACCTCTCAATAACAGAGACGGAATGAAGATTAAAGCGCTTTTGTCTGTGGAGGAGTGAAGGACGATCTGTTCGATTAGTTTGGTGTCAGTTTAAACAGGAAAAGGGTTGTGACCCTGCGGGAAAATCTCGCTAACTGAGGGCAGAGAGAGAATGTGAGGCAGGAAAAACAATTAGGATTTGGAGTTAAGGTCACTGTTGCTCATTTACTGTAGTGAAGCTGAGGGATATTCAGAAACCCAGCCACAGGCAGAGAAAGTCACTTACAGCAGAAATGCATTACAGGTGGTTAGCTGTAGTATTTTAAAAGGCCTCTCAGGTCATGACATGCCATTTATTAAAATGTTTAGCAAATTTAGAATGACTTGCAACTGATAAAATCTCACAGTGGAAAAACACAACTATATGCATCATGAAGATCAACATATTTTACTGTCCACTGATTGTATATCTAAATGATGTGACACTCCAGGCAGACTGGCAAATATACACTAATGTGTAATAAGTGGGATAATTTTGGGGCCCAGGGGCCTCACTACAGACACTCCCTAACTCTTCCTATCTGATCTGTTTAGTAACCATGGTGATTTAAATTAGGAACCCATTGAGTCTGTCAGAATCTCAGAAGTTTCTGTAATATGGCTGGACAGTTTATTCTGAAACTGACTCACTATCCTTTACATACTCTGTAGTATATAATGAAGGCTACACTATCTTTGTCATTGCAAAATATTTCCCAGAATTCTCATCACCTTCCATCTTTCAGATCTTTAACACCACTCAGCCTGCAAGCAATCTCCTAAATACAATCACAAGAAGCCTCGCTGGATCTGATGAAGGAGGCTGCCACTGTGGTCCAATGGTTTATAGAGCTGGCCCAGTGGCCAATGTCCATTAAATGATTTTAACATTACTTATCTGTATCAGTGTCCAGTGGAGCTATCGGAAGGAGCTATTGACATCCACCAGGCCGCCCTATCCAAGCCACGGGCAGAAGATTGATGGAAAATTTCAGGCTTCACTGTTTCCTAAATAGCAACTACACACACATACGTGCATGTACACACACACAACTACACACACTAATAGCCCACCTTGACACACTTGGCTGAACTATCCTTTTGAATTTCTTAGCAGGCTTCTAAGTCACATGGTGTCACGCAGGCTAAGAGAGAAAGTTTGGCATTCAAGATCCTTCCTCTCTCCAGCCAGATCAGCTTTGATGAACTAATAGATCTTCCTCTACCGAGAGTTTGGGAATCTAAAAAAACTTTCGAAACCCAAAGTTTCTGATACACAACATTCTGCAACTAAAGTATCTGGAACTTTGATCATTTTAAATGTGGGAGGAGCTTAAATATTGAACAGAACTATTTTAACACTCTTGTTCTGTTGAAAATTAACTTCACTGTCCTCCCAGAGACTCCAGCGATTTGCAAAACAATAATAGTGGTTTCGAAATTAACCTTTTATTTTCTCTTTTAATATATTTCAGATTTAGTCAAACCCCAGTAGGCCCATGTTATTGAAGCTTTATCCCTCTGTTATATTATATAACATGCCTCGAAAATGTGACTGTTATCCAGTAAAGTAGCATTGTAGACTCTTTAATCCCAACAAAACACATTGTAGAACAGAACGACAAAAAGGCCAAACAGACAACTGGCAGTAACTATACACAGTATATAATCTATCGTTTTCAAAATTATGATTTTGAAATGATAATTTTGATTTGAATCGATATATTGTTCGATTCAAATCAGACAATCATACACTGTGAGAACTCAATGCATTTCCTTATTGTTTTATACCTGCGGTCTCTGAGATATCCTGCAACCTTGTTTGTAATGGAAGACGTTTCATGCATGATATTAAGACAAAATGTTTGATAAGGGTAAGTCACAAACTATAAACCTGGAATTTTATGCTTAATGTTCAAAGTTGTTTTCTGAGTTATTAAAAAGGCCTCTGGGTCTTTCAGACCCCAAACAGAATATGATGGCTAAACCAGCAATGTCTCTGTAGATTAAGATCACTCGTGACCTGAGGTAAACTGGTTGAGAACAGAAACAATGAGACTGTAGAAACAATTTCAGCGTCCACAGACAAAATCTGCTTGTACAGTTTAAGGAAAGTATTGAAAAGCCCCTGTCTAACAGACTGAACCAGAACAGAAAAGACTTCTACAATCTTTAAAATCGTACCTAATGTTCCCTAGTATATATATACAAACGAACAAAACAGTTAAAGATGATATCCGCTTTTACTGTAGGAAGGATAAAGTACGTCAGCTACATCATGATTCCATTACCCTGTGAATTTTATTATGCAACACACAGTCGATTATGGACAAGATGAACTTTGACCCCTTCTTTTTCCCCAGTCCATTAGCACATAGAATCCCAGCCTCACAAATGCACAAAATGGAAGGAGGAAAAATAAACTTTGTACATACTCAGACGTGTGTCTCTTTATTCCCCTTATCTGCCCTTTGCCATGCGTGTGTGCATTCGGCATTCTGCCCAGTGATTCAGAGCTTCAAGCTTTTTGTGCGGCATGGAAATTCATTTAAAGAATGGAAAGCAAATGTTCTTGAAGTGAACGATGATGGTCGAGAAGATGCATCATCTATAAAAACTATATTATGTGCACAAGTCCCCTCCGTAACATTTGGTGAATGATATTTCAATTACGCCCATTGTTTATCACTGCTACTATAATCATGTTCCATAACAGTCTGTTACATAAAACTGGGCCATGCTAATCAGTGCTGATTTCATACTCTAAACTAATCATAAATGATCACAGCACTAACATAACATGAATTATACACACACATAAGCAGTACCGCAGACAGATGCGTTTCCTCTCAAGCAAAACAAAATTCCAGAAAGTCCATTTTGGTAAGAACGCGCTAAAGTCATCTTCACCTGACACTCGTCATTTCCTTTATTTTCACTCCAGAATGGGATTGTTGCAGCTGCCAGTTGTGTGTGGGCCCAGACACACAGATGTGAAGCCCCACTGACTCACTGCGTCCTCAAAGCTCTCATACACCTCCATTTTTTAGGATTAGTCAGGCAACATCACACAGACCTGCTTATCTCATTTCACCTCCACACATACATGAACCAGAAGCATGTTTTCATGGCATGTTCTCTAAAGATGCATGTCTTGCGAGACTAATGCCTTTGACCAATGGCAGAAAGCCTGGTCCACTTCATTCCAGCCAAGAGCCACCCATTCAGACAGGAAGAGACCGTCCAACGTGTTTCCAAAACGTTAAGCGACATATGTTAACACACGTTAACACAACATCATGGTTTTGTTTACTGTACCATTGATGGGTGAGTTTATCTGGTTGTTTATAGCTTATGTGATCGCAGTTTCTGATTATTCAACTACTAAACAGAATATACACTTGCTAAAAAGTGCCTCTCCAATTTTACTTTTAAGAAATCAGTGCACGGAAGCAGTTTTGCTAACATGGTTTTCCAGTTATGAAAAATTGTGCCAACACAAAGTGTAATAAAATGTATCTTTCCTAACAAAATAATGGTCCAATCTTCTGTTTGAAAAGAAGCAATACAATCAAGTTCCCGGTATTAAATCAATGAAACACTCTCAGTTTAAGTTCACTGTTAAAGGATCGAACGGCTTAAATGAATCAACTCAATGTTGATTCAATGAATCAAATGATTCGCTGTTTAAAGTTGTCGACACGTCGAGCGCTCAAAACAATAAACAACAACAATAAACTCAAGCGTAAACACACCTCACGCAGCACGCAGCGCTGTGTAATCCACTCCGGGTTTTGTGTGTGATGCAGTCAGAAATCCAGAAACGGAGCCATTCATTCCGAGAGTCCATCTCAATCCGACGCTTTTCCCGAACTTTTAATATTCAGAATCACAGCTCGTGTGCATGGACTTCACTTATAAACACCGTTGAGTCTTGCTGTTTTGTGAAAAATACGGGAACAAATGGGAGATAAAGAGCAAATGCCACACGGCAGTTTTTGACACCTCGCTCGAGTGACTGAATCCCGGTAACGTCAAGTAAGAGATGTATTCACGTATGGTCACGTGATACTGGTCAGCGCGTTCACGTTTTATCCGTAACTTACGTAAAAAAAATTACGTTAAAAAATTAAAAATGAGTTAACCCCACCCGACCTCATCTTTTTATTTTTTATTTTCTTTTAATATCTTTTTTCAAGTTGATTCGTTTTTCAAAGGGCTACAGGAAGTGACAGTTCATACTTAAATTAAGAACACAAAAAGACAAAAAAAACAATATATTTGACAAAAGGTTATTAAATTACTGTTTGTTTAAACAATAATTGTAACAGCATTTTCTGTAATAACAACCGCGGATTGAGTACATCCTGCATCATTCGAAGTGTGCACTTTTAAGTGGTCTGCCCTTCACAGTAAGTAGAGCCTAGTGAATCTGAAGTCAAAGTCTTCAGATTATTTATTCTGATGAAACTTTGTTTTTTCCCTCACTTACACTTGTGAAATGGACTTCTGATTGACCATCATACAATCAATGACATTCTGTTGGTGTGAAGTTTCAAGAACGGTCCAGAATCCATATATGTAATATGTGTAAATTAGAAAGATTATTGACGTGCAGCATGGTGTATGTATTTATGCATACATTGTAAATTAAAAACAAAAAAGCGGAATACAATGATGAAAATATAAATACTTACCGAAATTGAGTAAAGCCAGCCAATCAGATTACAGAGTCAACCACATCAAGAATGTGCTTTCATTTGTATGGAACGTGAGAGGGTTGTAGGTGTGAGGGACCGTGGGCGAATGGGTTGTGTGTTAAAAAGCTTTGCTAACGTTTTGCACGCACAGTTGTGCAAGTGGAATTTTTCCAACCCCTTATGTTAACTTCAGTACAGCTCTGTAGAAGCAAACCTAGTACATCCATTTGGCTTAAAGACCAATTATCTTTGTAACACTCTCAGAATTAAAGTTTTGAAGTGGTTGTAGATTTGATGATCTCTCTCTGGAAGCAGATACCATTCATGTGACGAGTGCTTTGTTCATGAAGTGCTGAAGTGATGTTGTTGAAGTGCTATCATACCTTTTATAATGCTACTGCCATTTTTATATCATGAACCCTTATTCTCATCTGTTAAATCACCACAGCGCTTGTTGTAAGTATTGCATGAGTGGGCACTGATGTCAAATAGCGCAGCCTCGTTGTGAATACTTCACTGTCGATCAGATCAGCTTAACAGCCACTACTGTGAATACCATGCATCAGTTTAGTTTTCTCTGAGCGCGCTCAAGTAAGGATTTGGAGTATTAAAAGCAACCTACATCAGTACCTATAACAGCGCAGCTAAGTCAAAAGATCGTTTTCAAGGTGAATGACTGCGAATGCAAAAGTACATTGTTTGAGAACCATACCTGTAACTTCAACATAGGTGTTCAGAGCAGAGAATATTGACCAAAAAGCCCCTACAGCATATAAACGTATCGTTTTCATGATGCAAACAACAGGACCTTGCCTTCAAAGTGTTGTTTTATTTAGAAATACGGTAAAATATCAAAAAATGTTCTTTGTCGGCATCTGGAATCTGAAATCAATGTGTTTGACATAATTATTCCATTCGTAACACAGTTCATGTCTGCCACCCCTCCTTCATATTCACGTCAGTCTGCAATGCAATCTGTCCCATTGATTGTAACTTTTATAGAGAATTAAATTTGCAGGATTCCCTTTGGAATATTGGAATTCTTCAACCTGGAATATCACCATGAAGGAACAGGTTTCTGAGAGAGGCTTTTGATAAGGATTTGTAGAAAGAATTGTAGGACCAATCTGTTATTTCCATACTGCCTCTGAACACACGTAAACTTATTGCAAGAAAATATAGCTGCAAGCAGCAATTATGGAAACAAGCCCATCAACAACACAAATGGAAATATTTACGGACATCTCTGATCTTGACATCAAAAAAAGCAGTTAAAGAAAACATAAGTAAAACCCATTATAACACAATAAAATGATTTATAACTTTTTGATTTGTAACCAATGGGAGGCACTGTCACTAAAGTTTGATGAGGGGGTCAGGATGTTGTGACAATGAAACACACCAAGTTTTAAGTCAATACACAAAAGTTTTGCAAAGATTGAGCCAAGTCCATTTATATGCTTGCTGTCAAATTGGTTGACCTGGTATAAGAGAACGATTCAACCTGACCAACAAAACTTTTTGTAGTGTCTCTAGATGCTACATGCCAAGTTTTGTGCAAATTGGACAAGCACTGTGGGAGGAGTTTGGAAAAGCAGGTTTTCAATATAATTCAAAATGGTGGACAGGAAGTAGTGTTGACTAGAACAAATCTAGTGTTGTAGTACTCAGCATGAGCCAAAGAATTCAAAGAATTGCATGACAATGTTATTTCAGTCACGTGTTATAAGCTTTATCATGACGATACACAATCGCGTTTGTTGAATACTGCATTTTACAACTAAATTAAAAATGGCCGAATGTAACCTCAGGTCATGCTTGTGAT
Source organism: Botia kubotai (assembly GCA_036877585.1). Taxonomy (NCBI): domain Eukaryota; kingdom Metazoa; phylum Chordata; class Actinopteri; order Cypriniformes; family Botiidae; genus Botia; species Botia kubotai. The sequence goes on along the minus strand of JAZGTI010000975.1, from coordinate 42,265 downwards.
GACATGTATCAAGTTTCAATATAGCAAAGAATGGCCAAGATATGCTCTCATATCTATTTTTACGCGTTTGCTGAAAAATTTGTAGACAAGTTATATGAAAACGGTAAGGGTATCGACATGCGTTCCATAACATTTGGGGCTTCCCCTCAATATCTAAAAGTTTAAAATCAATATCAAGTCATAATAATTCCAGTGCCTCTGGTGGGAATGCTTTTCAGGGAAGGCAAAGGCATGATAATCTGCTGAATGGATTCTGGAATTGTTACAGTCTGTAATGCCAAAAAAGTTGGTCAGGAATAACAACCATCTTCTTTACATTTATGCATTTGGCAGACGCTTTTATCCAAACCGACTTACATTTACATATTACATATTAAACATTGTTTCTGAGTATGTGCAATCCCTGGGATCGAACCCATGACCTTGGCATTGTTAACGCCATGCTCTAACCACTGAGCTACAGGAAAGCTCTTTAGGAGCAAGTCTTTATTAAAACAATGTTTTTCAGCCATCATTGGTTTTTTAATAAATTCATAGACGTGAGCCCTTAATGCTATCACACAGGAGATAGCAGGTATGCCTTGTACCAAGTAATTGGTGGAACTCAAATATGTCTGGAGCTGAAATTTGAATGCAATTATTCCATTATTTAAAGCATTATGTACTTAATGGAGTTGACCTGAAGAGAACAGAGAGTCGCTAACCAATTACAGCCTAACTGAACATGATCTCGCACATATTAAATACATCAGCCAATTAAATGACACATTTCTATTATCCTGATCTCACATCCAATGACTTACAAGTTCAAAAGTGTCAAACATATCAGGAATGTGTGCTATAAAGCCGAGCACTTATATTTTTCGAACATGGTGAAATCTTTTCATTTTAATTCAATTATATTATCAGCAGAAAATCTGAACATCTTGAATGACTGCCAGAATTGTTTGCAACATTTTTGTGTTTTTGACAACGTGCGCTCAAGTGGTACGGAGTCACATGTTTGTGCGCAACCTGATCCGTGTTCTCCCAGATGTTCCCAAGAACATCTTGTTTTAAAGGAAGTAATTTGACGTTTGTACAAAATTGCTAAAATTGTCAGATTTGCTCAGACCCGAGCAGTTTTAAAAACATAGTTTTGTTTTTCTGGCCAGGGTCTAAAATTTCAGTTATTATATAGCCTGGTGTTCTGCGCGATGCACTAATTTGTCACCCACAGATAATTAAAGTGTTCAGCAGTGAATGAGCTAAAAATGACAAACGACCTTCAGTGAACGTGGAAAGGGCCAAAAGACCTTACTGACCACAAGAACAGAAACCACAGCAGTGCTTCTGTACCACTGAACAATTTCTTTGCTCATTTGAAGAAACCAACAGCACCCCGGCCATGAACATAATTCCATCAGCAAACGACCAGACACTGTCTCTTACAACAACTGAAGTATTAAAGACTCTACAGAGAGTGAACCCACACAAGACTGCTGGCCTCAGATGCCATCCATGGACGGGTCCTAAAGGAATGCAAAAACCAGCTGACAGCTGTCCTACAGACATCTGTAACATCTCCTAGCACAGTCTGTGGTTCCAGCGTGCCTCAAAACTTCCACCATCATCACCCTGTGGCACTCATGCCAGTCTCCATGCCAGTGGTTTAAACGGCTGGTCATTATTCCACCCACACTGGCATCTTTACAGTTTGCCTGCAGACACAACTGCTCTTCTACAGTTGCCATATCACACGTCATCCACCCGGCTCTCTCACGCCTGGAACACAAGAACATGTATGTCAGAATGCGTTCAGAACTATTTTGCCACAGACACTCACCAGTGAACTACACTCACTCTGACCTAATGTCATGTTGTTCTGGACTTCCTAACTAACAGAAATGTGGTGCAAACATAACAATCTGTCCCTCAATGTCAGCAAGACTAATGATATGATTGTAGACTTCCGAAAAGCACCTTCGATTTACCCCCCACTACACATCAATGGAGCGCCAGTGGAAATTGTTTACAGCTACGTTTCTGGAAGTCCACATGACAAATGATTTCTGCCGGAACCAGAACACCACTTTGTTGCTAAAGATGGCAACTGCTACACTTTCTGAGAAAGCTTAAGAAAACACCCACTTTTTTGCTTCTGACGCCCATGACTCTGACTGTAAATTCCTGGATTTATTGTTTGTGAATATATTGTTTATTGCACTCTATAGTCATTACTGAACTTGCATTCATATTACCATTCATTGTCCCTTGTTTAAGAACGCTGTATCTCCCAGACTGTATGTTTGTTTTGCACTGTGATGCTTCAGAGATGCTTCTGTGTTTAGTTTCTCCAATAACAGGGAACGATTAAAAACACATGAAGCAATTCAGCAGAAGTCACCTGTATATTTCACACTGCCAGGGTCAAAACAATGACTCTGATATTCCAGGTCTCGGCATTGTTCTATTTTTGTTACATTCTATGATTTGTATTCATATACATGTTTTAAACCCTTTCAAATCTTTTAGTAATATTCAATTGGCTGTTTATTCACATGCTGTGATATGTTGCTTATATTAGAGTGACTTGGGCATTGATTTCTACTTGTAACCCTTTAATGAACAATTATTAGAAGTTTGGGCTGAATCCAGCTTTATCCGCTCCTAGGCTAAATAACAAATTCCAGTTCTGTCAGTCATTGATTGGTTCTGCTTTTTGGTCTTTACAAGTTCAGCCAGGTGGCAAAGAACAACCATCTGAGCTTCTGTTAGCGCTCCTTTAGTTGTGAACTAGAGGGAAATAAGAAAATAAAACAAGAGATTGAAATATTATATTGTGCCTTTTGCAAAAATGCCAAGGCAGCCCCACTTTTCAAAACCCCGGAACAAAGCTGCAATGTATGAACAATGCAAAGCATGGTCGGGCGAAACAGAAAAGTGCTAAAAATTCTCAAAGAGGGGATGAATCTTTCATGCATCAGAAAACGTCCTCTTAAAATTGCACAGTGGAACACAGAGCACGCTCACAAACACATTTGCGCACACTCTACAAGCGTAAGATGATGCCCACGCTGCTATGCTCAGACAACAAAATGCAAAGCTCAGATTTCTCCCACTAACAATGTGAATTATAAATGAGGCTCTGTAATTTGGAGGAAGCTGTGAAGCCTGTTTATGCTCAACTCTGAACAAAAATAAAAGACATGAATGTTTTTAGGGAAAGCGTTACATCCGATCTTTTATGTTTCGTATTTTCTATTTAAGATTCCAGTTCCCTTTCCAATAATACAGTTAATAATTCTGACTTTGTAACATTATTGTGTCAAAACAAACTGTTTGTTTCAGCAAACTGACCAGCTAGACACATTAACGTTTGTTCAACCAATGGAATTTATTTGTTTATTAGATTTTTAAAGTTCACTTTAGCCAGTGAACATTCTCTCTCTCTCTCTCTCTCTCTCACACACACACACACACGCATCACTTTTAATGAACTCTGACTGTTTTATCACATTAGACTCTTTTATTATATTACCCAACACGTGTATCAGACACCCGTGATAGATCGCTTTAGGAGAGTTTTACTTATTTGTGACACCTGCAGAAACAAATTTGCTTTAAAGACACCTGCATCGGTCGGGGTCGCTCAATTCTACGAGACTCTGTAGTAACCCTGTCCATCTTCACTCCTGTCACGTGTATTTACAGATAATTTCACAGCTGCATGCATACAGGGGAATTTAATTTAATCCGAGAAATCTATTTTGAGTCCCTGAGCTGTCTTTATAAGTAGAACCACAAGTAAAGTTACAAGTCTGTAAGAATGATTTCAGGTTAGATATAATTCCAGCTCAGTGCTGTCAGTTACCTCAGAAAGATTCCTATGTATCTCTGTTTGTACAAACAAGCAACATTTATGCACTAGTAAAGAATTATCCACGTTTTTATACATCAATTTCCAGAATAAGGAAAACATTTTATTAGTGCAAATTACTCTGTTTGTCTGTGATCTTTCATCTAAACTTGCTTCACTCCTGAGTTTATTTGACTAACATCACTAATCCAGTCTTTTTTAACCCCTAACAATCACCTGACCCCATTCTGGAATGAAATATCCATTATATATGTCCATTTTGATGGATAAAATCAGTCCCATTCCACATATATATTTTATTCTTATTAAATATTTTGTTGCACAGAAGGGTCAAAGGTTTTGTAGTTAGCATGACGGCTAACTGATTATGGTATTAACCGTTCGTTCATCATGAATAATTCACCACGCTCTGTTTAGGGGCATTTTCTTGATGTTAACTTCCTCCCAGTATTTGTGCTAAACTTTTGCTAGCCCTGTGAGTTTAGCAGCATGGAAATATTTATCTGTTTTTATTTGATAATTTCTTTAAGCATAAAGGCAGCTAGGACCTCTCCCTGGCAACCACAAAGAGGAAGAATTGGGTTTATTTGCCCAAATCAATTGTACCATTAGGCCTTTAGTCTGAAAAAATCCCTCATGCTACTACCAAAGAACATAATTAGCATTTAATGCCTGTTAGCTGTCCTCCACACACAGGTTAGCACAAGCACTGAGAGACTTTCCCTCTGATGAATTGGTACTTGGCTGAACAAAGTCAATGGCAGCAGGGATGTGTGGTCAAACAGAAATAAAAGCCAAGCTGCACTTCTCAGCTGCAGGTTTGCGTACGGGCATGTGTTTACACACACACAGCTTTCACCTTTTGCGTCCGAAAGCTTTTTATTTTAGACACTTGGGAAAAGCAGGTGTCAGATACTGTAATCAAGAACTTCACACTCACTTTGACCTGCTCGTCCGGCAGATGCCCACAGTTTTCTGCCTCAGAGCTCACGACATTCAAGCCTTCAGCCTCGCCTCATTGGCCAGCAGATCAATATTGAGATTGTGGTCATTCAGGAGTGATAAACCAGTCAGGAAGGACGTTCTGAGCAAACACCTCCTCTGAAACTCTGAGGAAACTTACTCGACGGGACTCTTTCAAATGACTTTTTCCAGCATGTCTCTTATTTAATTGAATGGGATCATTTCTGTAAGAATGCTTTTATGTGCTATTTACTCGTGTTTGGTGAATAAGGCCCATTATGACACATTTTCTCAACACAAACTGAAGCAGCTTCTTTTGTTGAAATGATTCTCTACAAATGATTGTCTACAAAACACTATTTTGAGAATCCTTGTGTGAAAAACAAAGGGTTTATCACTGACGCTATTTGAGCGATTTGTTCTGCACAGCACTTACAAGAGAAAGATAACGACAGTTTTCACCAAAACACATACTGTTATTGTTAATACAGCATAAAAATAAACACAATTGATTAATGTGAAATCTTTTTCAAACAATGTTAGAGGATTTTAGAATCCTCCTGTCATCTATTTGATCTATACTAGACTGTGAGTGAACTGTCTGAGTACTGACCACAGTAATAACTGTGATTTTTAGACAGGAAATGATGGTGAGCACAGTAAATATTTGTTAGCTCTTCTGACATTTATTTGTGCTGGGCATATCACACTTCATTTAACGTTTACCTCACTTTGACTCAGTCCTGTCTTTTACCTCAGGTTCCCTGAGGATAATCGGCATGGCTAATGTACAGAGTCACCTCAACACAGACTGTCAGAGCTCAGATCAGACCCCTGGCAGCTTGATCTCTAGTCGCCGGAGGTCTGCGGGCTCCATGGTGAGGAGAAAGCTAAATGTACTTCATGAAACGTCACTGCAGATGTCAGTCCCAACATGTAATGCTAGACTGACCAGCTATATGTCAGACTGGCTTTGATCGTTTTAAAAAATAAAGGAGAAGGTAAAGCTGTGTTAGCAGAGCTGTGCGAGGTCCATAGCAAAGCTAGAATATACTTCAAATGAGATCCGACGTCCTGCTATTGTTGAAATCTACAGTCAACCGTCCTCTGACATCACAGCTGATTTGTTTCCCTCAGAGTTTTTTGTCTGAGCGATACTTTCATCCGGTTTTCCTGACCACCATGAAATGTACCAAATAGTTAAGTTCTCATAGACATTTACCCATAACATTTGTGTGCTCCTGTGACTTTAAGACTTCTGTGCCGACACCTTGTACGCATGTAAATGAGAAACAGCACTTTGCTACAGTAACTCACAAATTGCAGCATTACTGTCTGATCTAATACAGAGCCACAGCCCATCCTTCATTAAAAACCTCTCGATTACCTTCAGGGATCTTACAGTCACGTAAAACCTTCAAATACAGCAGAAAAAATGAAAAGAATGTTTTTCAGGCTTAGAAAAGTTATGGAAATTAATTAATCTTACATCATGGAAAAGATACGGGAGTTTTCATCTATGAACATAAAGTTGAATATCAATACAACATAATATATAATGAGTTGAATATAATTGTATCTACTTGCGATGTTACGGTATGTTTTTAAATACAGTATGTTAAACATACTGTACAGTACATTTTCTCTTTGATTTCAAAAGATCCTCATGATAGAACCATATAAGGTACCAACACGGAGAAGGTCAAAAGCTACTGTGTGTGACTTAAGTTCCTCTCAGGTTGTTACTTGACATTTCTGCTCCAGATCTACTTAGCAATCTCTCAGCACACTTTCCCTGGCTCTCCCTAATAAAAGATGATTTCTTCCTCTCACAATCCATACATTTCTGATCCAGTGCCTTGGGTCATGTAGGTACATGCTCATTTTCTGTGACCCCACCCTTACCTTCATCTCCCGTTCATTGCTTCCTTCCTCATTAGGAGTTTTCCATCAGCTGAAACGGGGCTTTGAGACCTCCACGCTGCTGGCTTTTAAACTCATCCCTCTATCATCTCTCTCTCTCTCACTTCATCGTCCCCTGCTGTGATGTGCTTTCTCGTAGTCTAGGGAGAGGCTTCCTCCCGCCTCACATCTCTGTTTCTTTTCCTTTAATTCTTCTTGATCTGCCATATCGTCTTTTAATAAGCGTGTTCACTCGTTTTTTTGCTGTTAAAACCTCGGAGTCATTTAAGAGTTCCACACTTGTGGGAGTATCTCACAGTTTGCCACTGTTCGGCTTGTCATCTGTTTCGATTGCATTTCTGTTTCTTTTGTTGTGCTGGCGTGCATCTTGTTTTTCTCTCTCTTTTGAATCTTTAGAGTCTTCACACTCTAGAATTCTTTGTTATGTTTGCTGGGGAGAAAGACGAAGGCTGTTCTCTGAAGGTTGCATGTTGAAAACACACACACACACGTACACAAAAAAACATTCTTGGTCGTCTTTGGTGTATTTTTGTGCCCGACAAGAGGTGTCAAAAGTTGGAGGCCAACAAAAAATGTCAAACACTGCTGGCGACGTTGACAGAGATTTGAAAAGCCTAAATTAGTTTTGGGAATCAAAGCAAAGTTACAGGTTGAGTCGTCTCATGTCATGCGCATGATTATGTAAGATCATAAAAGATCTGTTTGAATGCAATCAAAGCAAATGGTTGATTAAAATATTAATCACTAAAAAACATCAAAACATAATTCATTTATGTCAAATTATTTTTTATTAAGTTTTTTGCAAAAGGGCATTTTGATGATATGACATGATAATTCTGCTGCTGGGGGGGGGGGTAGAAAATTAAGTTACAAAGCTTCACCGTTTATCTTTACTAATAAAGCTTAGAGCTGATCGGTGCGAGGTACTAAACATTAACAGTTACAGACAGTATCAAGCAGTTACATCCGGTGTATGTAGACCAGTTACTGCTAATCCACCAAACACCCTGTGTTCCTCTCACCGCTCATAGCGACAGTACAGCGGGCAGCTTTGACGCTGATCATGCCTGAAACACACTCAGCTATCCGAGACCTCATTCTCGCCGCCGTGCTCGCAAACGTTCATACTATTTGTCGCCTGTCCGGTGCCGGGATATCAGTTTCAGAGTCACAGCGCAACAGTTTCAGGGGGTGACGCGCTTAAAGGTCCGAGTGGGCTTGTGAATAACTAAGAGTCTGATGCGGAATGACACCTCTTAGATGGGGACAAATGGGGGGCTGTTCCCTCTACTCGCTTCCCTCTGACCTGCCGACACAACTCCGTTTGTGGTGCTGCAGGGTGTTGCTCCCCTGTGTTTTTTCAGAGAGAACCAGATTAAAAGGTTAATGGATTCAGTTCACTAGACCTGCCAATTCTTTACAGTGGCACAGGGGCGAGAGCGCATTTGTTCTGCATGTTGATGCGGGAACGGGGCGTTTTCAAGGTGCCTTTGCTGCCCTCTTAAGACGAATATATGATATTACAAGCTCACTATATTGTGGTCATGCAACACGGTCCATTTTCAGATTGCCACCTGCTTGTTACATATTTAAGTAGTTGCATATTACAAGTTACATATATAAAATGTTGTTCTATTCTATAAATATAAAATAAGATCAAGAAAGATGGTTGATGTTAGGATGAAGGGCTAGAGATTGTATTACATCAGTAAATGTTCTCACACAAATATCTGTTCAAATGGTGAACTCTCTGTGTGTGTGTGTGTGTGTGTGTGTGTGTGAATATTCCTCCTTTTAAACTGTTGCTTGCAATATCTTCTGAATAAAACAGGCTTGTAATTATGAGAATTAGGCGATTTTGCCATGCGTAACATAAACAACTAAATACTGCTCCTGGCATGTTACTAAGGTCAGCGACCGCTGCTCTACAGCACAAGAGAGAGATTGTTTGGTGTGTGAGCACAATATATTTGTGCCTGGGTGTGTGTGTTGTCTTGCCTTACAGAGATCCACAATGCACCGCAAGCCAAAGTCTGTGTTTGGAGAACAGAACCAGAGTCAGTGACCAGAAACAATTTCCAGACAATTCCAGCTTGTGTCCTGCATGTTCAGGCAAGCTGTCAGCACTGAAGGCGAGTGTGTTTCAGTCTTTCAATAATCCACATTACAGAACATTTCCATATGTGAGCCCAAAACCACTAGACTTTTTGGTTTGAATAATTTATGAACAACAAGACAGCTACGCCTGCTTTTTGCCTGCTTTGTTTTGTTTTGTACTAGCTGTGTTTATAATCCCAGTCGACCGCTGGTCACTCACACAGCAACCTTCCATTGAGTCTTGCTGTTTTCAGCCTCACTTGCACATCTGTTCATTTCATAGCATCCAACAGAGTGTGACTGACAAGATGGGACATCAAAGGCATCTTAAAACCAAGACTCTGACTGAAACAATACACAAAGTTTATCAATGTGGCATCATTCGGAGAGAAGTGCTACTGTCGACCGTTGAGATCCATCTGTTTGATTGATGTACTTGAAGTCCAGTAATATTTACACCCTAACATTCATCCACCCTGACACCCCTGCAGCCATCTGTGGAGTGCATGAAAGTGAAGTTAAACTGCGACAGATGAATATTACATAAAGGTGGATGTGTTACTGTGTACACAACTTCTTTTGTTCTGACATTTATATCAACAACCATGAGTGTTTCATCATAATAACTCAAATATCTGGCAAAAAATGTCTAGCACATCTAACAAACGGTATGTTGGACTGTTTTGATTTGTGTATTTTTGTGTCAGATAAACACAGTGAATCTTTTAGAAACAATATAGAAACTTTCAAAGCACCAGAAGAAATGTCACAACAGTGTCACAAAAAAATGAATTTGTATTTTCCAGATTGTTGTTTGCAATGATTTACCAGACAACATATTTTTACCTCTGTAAATAAATGTAAGAAAAAACCTGCATACATTGTAAGCAGTGACTAAAGGCAAACTGTAGAGAATCTTTTCATTTAACCCACCCCAAGATGAATAATATAATAACATAATAGCTATATAATGGCTTTACTCTTCACACAAAGCTATTGTATGTATTATAGTCATATAGAATGGGCCATATCTGAACTTCTTGTGTATTCTGTAAATGAGAGATTTTTAAGTGGCATAAGACTGAGTTAATTTACATGGGATGGTGGTGTAGGGGTTAAGCATGTAGCCTGGCATGATGGTTGCAGATTTGAACCCTGTAGGCCTGATTTGGTCATTTAAGCATAGGACATGGCTGGCACTTACCCAGAATGCTTCAGGGCGATTGTAAGTCATCTGAGATAAAGGCATCTGTCACATTACAAGCCACCGTGATGTTTATTATAGCATTATTGAATTTCAGGAATCTGGTTAGTCTTAGCAAAAATATAAAGCCTGTCCCCAGTGGTGTGTTCACGAGAGCTATTACTTTTTGGAAAGTGATTTTGTGTCATACCGCCAATAAAAATCTGTTACAGGAATTACAGATTACCTTTCTGAAGCATTGAATTGAGTCAGTTAAAGGATTGCCGCATCTTTGGGGCAATTGGCTGTATATTTTGAGAAATTGTGTGCTGGCTGAAAGAAGATTCTTCATTACACACACAGAAATGGAAACCTCAGAAAGACACTCTGGTCTGCAGCTGGAGTTTGTGAAAGCATCAGTAAACCATTCGATTGTGTTAAAGAGACACGTGGTTTAAAAATAAATCTCATTCTTCAAGTATCACGCTGAGCGCCGCACTCATGTCACATCGCTTTGATATTTTGTGACAGAAATGATTCCTCCACACACTTACGGGTGAACGTCACCAAACCTGTCAAAAAGATATCTGCCTCATCTTTCACCCCCAAATCCACAGAAAAACAAGAAAATATTCTGCTTCAAGAAAATTAAGTCTTCTTGCTTAATTTAAATTGTTATTCGGAGTGTGAAACAATTGTCATGACAAGAGCGTTTTCCCCTCGTTGTTGTAATGCAAAAGAATCTCTGAGACAACATTGACTGAAAATATACGTGAATTATTGTCACAAGGCTAAGCATCTTAATGGTACTAAAATAAGCTTCATATAATGTGTGTGTGTGTCCGTGTGTGTATTTTTGTGTTTGTTTTGGGGATTTACCTACATACATTTTTCAACAAGAAAAAGTTTATTCTTCTTGTCTAAACAATAAACAACTTGATTTTGAGAAATCTTTTTTTGAGCCTTAAGTGAGTTCAGGCCCAAATCCTGCTGTTACAGCGTCTCTCAGGAGATACGAGCGGAAGCAAAGAGAGAGTTATAAAAGAGACAGAGCGTCGCTTGAACTGACAGTGCGGAAATTTATTGAGGATTCCTCTTCCCACTTCTTCATAGTTAAACCCGGAGAAAAGCTTTGATTTCCCCTGAGAGGAGAGAGAGCAGAACACACTCTCACACACGTGTCGTTGGTCAACTCTGTGTCCTCCATGCAACATATGCTCCACATTGCTGCCCTTCATTACAGTATTGACAGTAACAGTGTATTACATGTCTGATAAAGTGGCCTAACGGGGTGGAAATAGGAGCAACACATGTTTAAAAATGCAAGCAGCTGTTTTGTTAGGTGTATATATTTTATGCTTAGAAAATGAGGGGGCACATTTTAACAGTGTTTTCCCCCGTTAGACATTTTCCAGCCTGTTACCTTGGCGAAATAACAGGGTGATAATTATAGCTAAATTAGCTATAGATGTTATTGTAGGTGATGCTGCTGTAATGGACCATCGAAATGTTATGTCGAACTTCCGTATTTAATTTCTACATGTACTTTCTTCAATGTCTCATAACATTTGTGGGAAAAACAGCACGATGCAGGTACCAGCTTTAAGTTTATACATACAGATGACCAGCAGGTGGAGCTCATGTACAAACCTTTTATATTTTATCATCTTTTGTCTTGTTATTACTTTAATGTTTCCTTATGTAAATAGTAAACATATACACACACGTTAGATATTAGGAGGAAAATATAGATCTTGGACATAGTGTTATAAAATTTATTACAAAATGCCATGAGTACAAAACTACACAAAAATATGTTTTTGCAGGTATTTACAAAGCACTTCATGTGGTTTAACATTTGAACACGAGTCGCTTTCATTTCAAGAAATGATTTAACATGACTGAATTAAACAGATCAAACACAAGTAGTTCCTCAAAGTAACTCTACATCTCCATGTTTACAGTGCACATTATAACATAAGTTAAATATTTGAAATGACTTTAAATAAGGCCTTTTAAATACTGCTCGACATTCTGTAGAATCGGGACACATTCAGTTGTTCGCTTATACAGTGAATCTTAAACGCTTCCATGAAAACATCTGCGTCAGACAGTTCCTGGCAAAGTTCCTTGTGTTCTCTGATCTCCCGTGATTTCCCATCAACAGCATGAGGCCAACACTCTACTCCCAGGATTCTGATTGGACAGCAGCGGGTCATGTGACAGGATAGAATTCCATGTGCAGGGTTTCTCAAATTTCTGAATCTGTCCTGTCCTGCCCTTTTACTCATGTCTTTGGAAACACTCGGAGAACCTAACAGTGCTCCGTGTGTTATTTATGGTATTTCTGCAGATTATACAAAAAACAAATCACCATTAATTAAGTGCAATTATATACATATACGGTTAAAATCATATCGTGTTTTACATAAGTATTAAAACAGTTTAGTTCATTTAGTCACTGTTGACTGCATGGCAACTTCAGACATGATATAATAAAAATGTCAATACCTAGTCCAGCACTGCTGCAGGAAAACGGCTTGTTTGGTTTCTGGACTCAGACATCGCTGCTGCTTTTCAGTCACTGTATTCTCTTGTTTCAGTGTTAATCTGTAAACAGTGAAAATGCATCAGATTATTGATTAGACATGAAAGCAGCTCACAGTCTGTTGACACTGATATACTGTACACATAACTACAGACGCTGATGCTTTGACACGTACATGATTTCGGTGTCGTTGCATTGTGGTCTTTGTGGGAAAATTGTGAACTCATCAATCTTCTCTTTGGGCACACGAGTCTTCAGAGTGTTTAAACACCAGCACCTGTCCGGTATTGTACGAGCTAACACTGTGTGTGAGAGAGAGAGAGAGAGAAAGAGAACAACATTAAATGATGGAAGGTAAACGCAGTGGAAATATTCAGTGTTTTTAATTTTTTCAGTTAAAAGCAAAACACACATTCAACAACCTGCCAATAGAAGCATAAGCCAAATTGTTTTTCCACAGGCAGTTAGATGAAGACAACTTACCTCCACTGATCTGAACACAAACTAGTGTTAGCATCAGGAGAACCAGAGCTCTGAGTAAAAGTGCCATTGGCTTTTCTTCCTGAGCAGAACAAACAGGGCAGAAATGCAGAGATTTGAGCTCAGACGGTTTTCTCAGCTTCAGAGAAAGTGGTGGAGCTTAAAGTGAAAGTTGTGAGAGAAGATTCCCTGTTTTATAGCCCAGTGGAGGGATTCCAAGTCCATTCCCCGGCATTTCCCAGCAGCGGAATTTCCACATTCTGTCTGCCAGGACTGGGAGTGAGTAAGCAATTAAGAGCGAGAGACATAGACAACAAGGGAGTGAGAGATCTGCAGTGAAAAAATGCAGTTCCAGGGAACTGCAGAAACAAGCAGAGGTCATACTGCAGATGTATTTATTAATGAGTGTTTAATAATGAGAAAAGATTAACTTTGTAATTAAAGAAACTTTCACTGTTAAACCAAAAATCATTCAAATGTATGTTGCTGCAGATAAATTAACTTTTTATTTATGTACAAATGTTTTTAAGCTATGCAGGATTTTAGTGACCCCTGTTTTTACCCAGAGATTTCAGGGTGTAGGAAGGTTTTCTTAATGTTTCCATTCAGTAGCAAACATGTTAAAACGTTATTTTGAAAGTTCTAGGAACGTTTAAAACATCTGTGTATGTTTGTTGTACATCATCAACATTGTGATAACGTTATTGATTGGTTAGTTCTGCAACATTTATATTCTGTAGGATGTTATGTAGGTCACAATTTTCCAAAGTTGATGATTCGAGATCCGAGCAGAGACGATAACGTTTAGCAGATTATTGATGTATTTCTGGGTGGGGACATGTGCTCTCTGTAGCACTGTATGACTGCTGTCTCACAGGTTGAGGCAGATACCTGACAATCATGATAATCGCTCTGAAAAGCTGTCCAGAAGCAACGATTACAGCTTATTTTGCAGTCATTTATTGTAAGTCCTCCACTTGTGTTCAAATTACTCTTTGATCTCATGACCTTTATGCTTATTTTATTTTGTATGTTTTTCAATTAACTAACAACAGGTCCAGAAGTCCAGACATAGTTTTGTATGTCATAGTTTGTCAGTGACTAACCTACAGTTGCCAGACTCTTTTCAGTTGTCAAAGGAAATGAATGCAGTTGTTTATCCTGATAAGCTACTGAGAGCAACAATAGTCATAACTTTCTTCTTTCGCTGCTCATTCATGCTGTGATAAAGCTGTTGTGACCTGTTTTTGTGCCCCACATACCTGAGGGTAAAACAGCAGACAGACATGCAGATGGAAAAGGGTCTTTCCAATATGTTCCTGTTTTATTCGTTCACACAAAAATCTAAAGAGTTAAAAAGTTAAAAATCTGAACTGCAGTTGAAAGACTGTAGGCTTGAAACCTGCAAAATGCAGTCCATGTGCTAACACCACTGTGCCCCATATTTCTTTCCATCAAGAGATCTGATGCACTACTTACATAAGAATGAAGGTTACCAGAACATAGAAGAAGAGGCAAGAGATGCCAGTGAATCAGTGCTGAGTTACCCGACCATCAGCCAGACTCAGACTGTCATCATCAGCTCTGCCCAGTAAACAGAGATGATCTCATCCCCCCTTCCCTGCCCACATTCTGTGTGCCTCAGAAATCCCCTCACCACTGTAGCCCAAACACCAGCAAACTAACAGAGCGGGCACACTGATAAACAATGCCAAAATAACAAGCAGCATGCTTCAAACAGACAGCTGCCCAGACAACAATTTCAGGGTGTAAAAACGTTTCCCTAACATTTGCAAGTAAAAGAAACATTAAAAGTGTTATTTTGAACGTTCTTGGAACGTTCAAAACATCGTTTTTAAACGTTGTATTAACTTTATGGCTTGGTTACATAAAACATTATTCAAACTTTCTTTTTAATACTGTAACTTTTTAAAACATTCCACTAACAACTTAATAACTTTTTTTGATACACACACACATATATATATATATATAAAATGTTAAAAACTGTTACTGCAAGAAGAGTTTTATTAACTTTTAGAGAATGTTTGCCAACATTCAGATAATGTTTCCTGTTAGCTGGGTACTAAACTGTAAATCAAACGCTTATATTTTTATATATGTCTTATCTGCAGTTCACTTCAGGTTGTCAGTCTTTAGTTAACTTGACAACTTTTTATTTTTTGTATGGGGGGGGCAGCAGATGTTTCCTGCAAAATAAACCAGCAGAAATGTTGCTTATTGCCAAATAACTTGGTGATCTGATTGCTCTGTTTAACCGTTAAACTCTTGGTAATAATTTCAGGTATTTGGTGTGAAAACACTTTGTAAAGTTGTGGTCATGGAAACGGGTCATTGTACTGTAACTTGATGTGTATTCTGTACACTGCTTCCAGCTTCTCACAGTGTTTGCTTAAACGATTGAATCCAGTCGTGTTGTGCAAACTTCCTAAAACTGGCAGAGTGACAGCATTCCTTTTTTGGTTATAACCATCAGTGAATTTGGGAACTGGGGCTACTTATGAGAAATCGAAACCTAACTGTCCTGTTTTTATGAGAGCATGAGCTGGGGGCAATTTCTCTTTCCTGTTGCTAATTTAAGCAGAAATACACAAGTTATTTTACACTCATAAATATAGATTATTATCTTTTAATATTAGTATTCCATCATATTAATAATATTCCCTTATTTTGATACTCCAGTGCCTGTGCAGGTCTGCAGAAAATATAATCCATATTCTGCAACCCTATTAGGACCGGATGGCACTTTAACATTAATTAATTAGAAAAAATAAATGTACAATATGTCCAATATGAGTCTTGTAGTCACATTTTGACTGCAGTGAATATTATTAATGTTTTCATTTCGAAGTTAATTTCTGTATAGCCACATACTGCACTGTATACTGTTGCATATGTGAGGTAACGTGTCACCATGGGAACATGTTATTGTATAGCCTTGTATAGCTTTCTCGATTCATGAAACAACAAACATGGAAAAGGCAACACAAAAACATCACATGATCGGTTTGATCAACAGGTGTTGCAATGAATCAACTGAGAAAATAGATATCATGCAATTGGACTTATTCTTTAAATCAATAAATAAAAAACTAAAAATAGAAAGTAGTCATTTATTACAACACATATATATAATATGGATATATTCTGACTGTTTCAGTCTATACATGAGCTTGTAACTACAGAAAGCATTGAGCATTCAGTTTATTTAGGTATTTGTAATTATATTTAGATGTGTGTTTTTGTACAGCGAACATGTATTTGTACATCAAAGGTTCATTGTTTTGGGCTTCCTCATATCAAGCACAAGTCTTCAGGGCTGCTGTGAGACAGCGACACTCCACCATGCTGTGCTTGTGCAAACAGCCACTCCAGCAGATCTTCATCTGAACACACGGGGACCTTTGAGTGAGTCACAGTTATTGATATGTTTTCCGGTCCAATCACAGCCCAGGGCTTGTAGGCTAGGACAGCACTAGCAGTAGCCAGTGATATGGCAGGGTGTTTGGCCATACGTAGCGGGGACAGGCGAAAGCCCTGCATGGGCCCGCTGAGGGGGTAGGTTGGTTGGGAGAGCTCACGTATGGAGTCTATGTAGTCTTCCAGACTCTGGGACTGAGGGTCGCTCTCCTGGAGCTCTAGAATGGTAGGGAGAAGATCCACCGAGCTCAAGAGCTTCCTGGACTTCATCCTGGAACTGGGACAGAGTTTTGTAAACAATGGATTCCATTAGAAAGCTCATTCTGATCCCTATCAAAGCATTTGGGATCCTGTCAAATGCTTCATGAGGACTAAATTGCTTTGAAAACGTTCATATTCACGCAACACATGTTCAGAGTGTGATCAGAGTGTGACCACTTCACTTTATGAGCACATTTTCAACACCAAGAACAAATGATTTTAACAAATAAAAGGCACTTTTTAATGTCATGTTTTTCTCTTAGGTCATCTTAAAGTTGAATGAAAATTGTGTGACTTAAATGACTGTCGTCTTTAAGATATTTAATAAATATTAATCAATAAAATCAAAGTATAAAGCTGATTCATAAATCTTCACAGTTTCAACTCATTTCAAATAAGTGTCATATAAGAACAACTTCAGAATTAGGTTTTAAATTCATACATTTCCAACACCTAATAATATTATAATCACAAACATAAAGGTGAGAAGTATTCTGTCATTTTTAAGCACTGACGTTATTACCTGAAGTTATGCTCTTATTAAAGATGAAATGAGGTGAAATGAAATCAATTTCCTCATAACAGATATATAGTTAAAAATGTCAAATGTTTTGGCTTATTAGACCCTAAAATAAGATCCACTTTAATCTTTAAAGTTACAGTGATTTATGGATATCATAAGTGTCCACAATTCTGCACAGCCTAATACAGTTCCACCGGAGTGACTCACCTGTGCTACAGCGAGATGTTTCCTCTGAGAATTCCTCTCAGTCGTCGTTGTCTTGAATGTTTGAAGACTGGCTTCAGATGCACAGCTGAGTGAAGACTGTGTTCTGCTGGAGATTTAACACACAGCGACTTTAAATCCTCTGTGCTGGAGCAACTAAAAATAAGCGAAGCAATGATCTGGATTTGTGGGGTTAATGTAGGTGTGGGTGTATTGCTTTGGTCAGGTAATACTGTGCCACATATTATACAACCCTCTTGCATTCATCTGTACATACAATCTGCTGTTATGTGCCTTTGCTCTAATTCATTATATATATATACATACACTATCACTTACTGCATATCATTTGTTTTAATATATTTTCTTACATAACTTGCTCCTCTATAAATTCTGTATTTCGAAACACGTTACACAAGCAGCATTTTGCAATACCAAGAGTGCAGTATTCAATAGTGTTGAATTTCCACACATTGTTTTTGATTTGTTCAAGATTCGCTGGAGGTGATTGTGAAACTCAATCTTGAGATGTGCCAGCTCACTGTCATCATGCAGACATATTCCCACAACAAACAGCAGCTCATTGGTTTGGATGATTAAAAGATATCTCCACAATCTTCCCTCAGGCTTACATTGACACGTGCAGAGCAGGTACTCGAGTGTTGTGTTTGAGTGAATGACAAGATTTCTCATGTAAGTCAGTAGACATTCCCGCACTCAACAGAATGAAACATGATTGGGTGACGTCCGTTATGACATCATAGAGACCTGATGCATGATGCGGTTTTATGACAAGGACATTGTGCAACTCATTTCACTTAGAGACCTTGATTTGGCTCATCAGACTAAAACATATTTTCTGTCATATGGAAAAATATTTCCGGAATCGACAGCTAGAGTCAGAGAATCGACGCACAACAATCATATGACGCAGCTGGTGTAACTGTACATGCATATGACTTGTGCCTTTTTGGCCTGCTTCTGGTAAAGGAGGATAAGTCATGGGCTGAAATGGAATTTTTGGAATTCTGTGGAACCAACAGTTCAGTCCCTGAGCGAGAAGACTCTGACTGCAGACTATACAGACCCAGTGTCCTAATAAGTCTACTTCCTTTCGTCAATTCCAGCTGCAAAATAAGTATTATATACAAATCCACAGAAAAAAACTAGAAATTCCCGCATGGTCCACTGCTTATGCTGAGGAGCAGCTAAAAAAAAGTGCAAACACAACAAATGCAAGCGCTTGGTGATGACAGGTACAATAGAAAATCATTTTTCAGGTGAATATGACAGTTTTATGAGCTGAATTTTCAGCATTTTCAGATCAGTGGAGATTATTACCTACCATCAGGTGGGTCAGGTCACAGGCAGGATCTGATATACTGATCATACTTCACAGTCATTATTTTCATCTCTGATGAAAGAGTATGAAGAGCTGTGATGACTAATATAAGGGCAGATGGAATGTCGCATGTGTTGGATAATGTGTCTTTGTTAATGGATGTTCAAATGAAAAAATAACGCAATAGTTAAAGAGACAAAAGTCACTGCAATAAGTGAAACATCCAATATGTTAATATACTGACAAGATAACTCCAACCATAAGACATAACTATTGCCTGTCTATCATCATCTCTGTTTGAACCATAAGATGCTCCAGGGTCTGATTTTCCATGAAATCAGACTCAGCAGCTCAAATGATGTCATATATATATGTTGTGAATGTGGGTAGGGTAAAGAGATGGTTTTGAACATGGATCCACAACATGGTTCTGTTTTGCTTAATAACTGCTTTCTCTTTATTTGAACTTAAAATGTTATGGATTGCAGCTTTAAATAATAATCAAATGTCAATGTTTTGCGAGGAGTGTGCGTGTGTAAACATGTTTGTGCACCTCTGTTGTGTGCATGCATGGACCTGAGACTGACTAATGATTTAACACAAGAGATTTTACTGTTGTGTCGTGTGTTGCTGCATAATAACTGAAACATTCACTCAGACAAAGCAGCAAAGCACAGAATCCCGTGTGATATATGAATGTTACATTAAACCACACACAAACACACCAGTCCACAGGCTTTGATCCCCATCTCCGGCTGGAACCCAGATAACAAACGCTTCTGGTCAGGCGTAGGAGGTGAAGCGAGGGAGGAAAACATCTGATTTCATTATCTCCACAGTCCAGAAGTACATTTACATTTACATTTACATTTAGGCATTTGGCAGACGCTTTTATCCAAAGCGACTTACATTGCATTATACTACACATTGATCACTATACATTGAATATGTGCAATCCCTGGGATCGAACCCATGACCTTGGCGTTGTTAACGCCATGCTCTTACCGCTGAGCTACAGGAAAGCTGACTAATTAGAATGTAGAATGATGTAGAATGAAACATCTAAGTAGAATGATGTTTCATTTCCGTGACATCATTAGACATCAAACAGCAACTAGAATAGCATGTTTATGTGTTTAATGTACAAATGAGATGAGCCTGATGTTTGTGTATTAAAAGAACACCAGTCAGAGACACACACATCTGCGCGGCTGGAGAAACTCATGTTTGTGATGTCATAATGTAAAGATGATGGAGTGTACACAGGGCTTCTTTGTCATTATGTCTGAAATTGCTTGTGATTGGCTGAAATATAGACAGAACAGCAGACTGCTTTCAGCATGTTTCAGTCATTTGGAGCATTACAGAGTTAAATATTTTTAACTGTAGGATCTGTGTTCTTTTAAAATCATCCTCGATCTTTCTCATGTTTGTTAAATGTGTCCTGCTAGCGTCCATTCTGAACTCAGTTCAGTTAATAAGTTCAGTCAGAGCACGATAGTTAATCTGACTCATAACAAATCTGACTCATAACAAATCTGACCTTTTGATTTGTGGCAAATGAGGGCAAATTTCTTCAGTGGAGTCGATGATCTAATTTTTTAACAGTTTGAGTCCTAGAGAATCTGTTAATGGAGACACAAATCTGAACACACACACTCGTGTGCTTTGTATCATTAGGCATTTGCTCTACTCATATTACTGGCACATGTATTTCCTGCCTGTCTCTCCAGATGATTGTGTAACTCTTGATTAGGTGCCATTTTTCTGGAGATATGTCCACACCCCAAACATCTGAACACGGGTTTGGATGAGTAAAACACATTTGATTTATCAATGTTTCTTCAGTGTCCCAGTAAAACACATAATACACTGTAGTTTTGTTTACAGTCATGACCATTTATGATGTCTCACTCTCTGATGCGTTACATTATTCATTATTTTCTAGATTTGGCTTTGAGAGGAGCACAGATGGTCACTTCTCCTGCTCATGGGAATGGTCTCTTCACTGGAATTAAACGTGCTAGAGTTCAAGCATGCTTGGAAACGAGGAAGCTGATTCCATCTTCGAGACATTTGTCAGGCATGTAGAGGGAGCTCAAGTGTATGTGCCCCCTTATGTATGTAAAGGGCACAAAGATTATATATGGCCCTCTCTGCTCATATATAATCATTAATACAGATGCAGATTAATACACATTTGTGTAAAAAAAACCTGCTTTAATTCTGTAAAAAAATTGGGTTGTGTCCACTGAAGTCATTTTTTGTGCCTTTTGTGGTCCTCTTGCCCCTGCCCCTGTACCTGCGGTCACCTAGCTCTGTATAATGTACACATGTCAAATTTAATACAATCTTCAAAATATCCAGTTATATTCAAACATATTCTTAGAAATCCAGAGGCACCATTAGTCACCTTAAGGAAGATTAGGGTCATGTCTAATTTAAGAGCGCTAGTTACTGGAAATAAGAGACAGAGAGTTATTCAGGGATAATCTGAGATTAATTCACTGGCATTTATTTGTCATGTGATCTTTCACATGTGTGACGAATTGTGACGATGTAATATTTAAAGAATTACTTTAAATATTACCAATGGTTACTTCAGGCAAGATTTTGGAGTAGTTTAACGTCGAAGATGTTTTAATAAACCACACCGCCATCTGGTGGCATCTTCGGTACAGTGCCATTTTTGCACAGTTTTGATCACACTTTTAAAAATTTAGCTTTTGATAAAAATAACTCTGAATTTTGATAGTCAAGACTGTTGTGACCTCTGACATCATAACGAGACTCTCAGCTAACGTCCGCTCAGAGATGAAGATAAGAGGAAGACAGAAGTTGTGCTACACGGACAGACATTTGTAACTTAGTAATAAAAAAGTTCATTCCTGGACAAACTGAAAATGCCGTTCATACGTTTTGTAATATATAATTACACAATTGCAGTAAAAAAAACATAATTTAAGAACGTTTGACACTAGATGGCAATGTTGCGTAATCTGCAAACAGATTCTGGCGTTTAAAATGAGATTGTTTTGATGTCACACAGTCACTCCTATGAATTACAGCAACGATCAGATAGTTAATAAACGTTAAAACATAATCTCAAAAACTGTATGAGGTTTGTGATGAAGACCAATTTAGTCCAAAGAAATTTCTCAAGCCTTCAGTTAAATAAACACACAAGCTGAAGCATTAAATGTTGTGTACCTCTCAGTGTATCTGTTTACATCTGTATACAGAGTCTGTTTATCTGTAACCTGTTACTTCTTTCATTGTAAGATAAAACAATTCAGGCTGAATTTGTTTCTTAAATTAGACAGATCCACTGCTTGCGTCCTGCAGAGAGAGAATATAATCTACATGCGCTTGGTTTCAGTTTGTGTGCTGTGTTTTCTACAACAATAATCAATCGATGAAATCTCCATGATGTAGAATAATTGTATAATGTAGAGTAACAGATTTGTGTAGACTTATAAAAAGACATAAATGTAGATGGCCATCAATAAAAAGCACATATTCTTATTCAAAGACCTTCTATTTTCTCTTAATAGATCTTTAAAGAGTGACGTCTTTGCTCGTCTAAATAACTTTTATTTAAATTAGACTAATTAATGAACAAATTAGACTTCATGGCAGATTGTATTTTTAGCAGCTTTGACATTAACATAATCTATGTAGACCTGTGTTTGTTTCTTTAACAGCATAGAAAGAGAAGAACAGCATGAAAACAGAAAATGTCTGGATGGACTCCAGATGTTGTAAAACATATATGATTATGATTATGACTTAAGAAACATGTAGACTAATAATTAAATGACTGTATCAAAAGACTCCCACAAACATCTTTAAAAATGTCACACTTTCATTCACATGTATGGATTATTTTAATTCGTATTAGCAACAGCATTGCATTAGCAGCGCAAAAGGTTGTGGGTTCAAATCCTAGACATACTGATCACATATATAAGATGAACGCACTCTATCTGAAGTCGCTCTGGATCAAATCAAATGCATAAATGTAAATGTAAAGCTACTGTACATGTTTGCGCGTCATACCTGCAAATGTTACTGTGATTTATCTCTCATAATTCACCTCTCACAAATGCTCAAATCACTGTAAATATGTGTAAATGATCTTAGTGGCTCGGTTAGTCTCTGCCATACAGCTGACATCATATAGCAGCGACGGGGCGGCAGATGCGCAGAGCCCTTGGGTGCATCACACACGGCCATAAGAACCGGCAGCGGATCCGTTACCATCATCAGAGGAGAAGCATTACCGATACATCTGAAAAGCAGTGAGTATCCCTCTCCAATCTCTCCAAAGACAAACAGATTGTGTATTATTCTGCGATCACCTGTCGTTTTATTGACGGATGTGTCGCCAAACCTCTGGACAGCGGCGGAGCGCGATTACAGCAGTGCTGGAGAAATACTGTCTTATTCATGTCATTGATTCCTGCATTTTCAATAATCACGAATTATTGTCGTACCATCCAATGCGTCGTGTACAAGAAATAATTCGCGTCGTATTTTCTTGCCGTTGACGTAATGCATCAATGACACCGCAGCTGTCGTGTCATTGTGCTTCATTATGAGCGCGTCATGCCAGACGCTTTCCGTAGCCTGCGTTTAACATGTAACAATGTCTGTGTGCTAAATTACAAATAAAATGCTCAGATTTACCCATAATTCGATAGATAGATAGATAGATAGATAGATAGAAAATCTTCTCTTTGTGTTTTGTGTTATCAATTCTGATTTAATAGGCAACTACAAAAGACAGACAATAATAGCATATCCTGATGTATGTAAAATCGTGTCTTCTTTCTGATCTCCACGTAAGATGGAACGGCATATGATACCTGTTGTCTGTCATGTTAACTGAATGTCACACAGTGTCAGAAGAACACGCTGTTGTGTGGGCTGTCTACATTACCTTCTCATAAACCAATATGAAAACCAAATACATTTGATTGTTTACGTCTAAATATGTACAAAAAATAAAAAAGCGAGAGAATGCATACAGTATTGAGCATTTAACAACAAGGTAAATAAACAGTTGCTAATGATAGTATATATTACCTCTGTGTCATTTAACCCTCTGACGCCTGACATCATTACAGTGCGCAGATCTTTTAAAGAAGCATTTAAGGGGAGATGTTCTTTAAAAGTGAGATGCTCTTTAAATGTATTTAAATATGTATTTAAATTTGTTTGCCTACCACTGCACACCAGTTGTGTTTTGGAGGAGGCGTGGCTTTGCAGAGCTCTCTGAATGACGGAAGGGATCTCATGATTTCAAAGCTAGCTTGCTATTGCTAGCCTTGCCGAAATGGCCTACTCTACCTCTAATATTATATTGCAACCCCTTGTGTAACTGTCTTCAGTGTTTCTGTGCAATGTTTGTGTTTTAAGATCTGATCTTGTTTCAGACATGGTTAAGCTGGGCAGTAACCTGGTAGAGAAGGTGGAGAGACAGCCATCACTTGAGGATGGTTTCGACAACATCCCCCTGATTACTCCGCTGGAGGTCAACCAGTTACAGCAGCCCTTCCCCGACAAGGTAATTATGGTCCCAATCCTCCATTAGAGACTAAAAACCACACACACACACATAATACAGACTGCTGTGGCCTTCTGTTATGCATTACTATCCTAAGAAGTTCATTAAGCAAAGAATGTCATTGGAGACCAGAAGTAACACTGATACCATCAAAGACAGGGTAGAAATCACCATGTTAGATCCTAGCAGACCGGCTGGCATGAAGAAAACATGTCATGTGACACCATCAAGATATTCATTGTGGCTGAATATGATACACTTTGTCACAGAAAGACTTACAAATGCGTTTCAAACCATCTGATGTTGCAAGCGCGCGTACACACACACACACACACACACATTCTCTCTCACAAACACACACTCACACGCACAAACACACTGTTGTGTCACAGGCTGTCACAGATGGCTTGTGTCTATTCTCAGCTCAGTGGGAGACTAGTGGAGATCTGAGTCTGAGTTTATAATGATTCATCTAAAAGATGACAAATAATTAAGTATTTTAATATGAATTTGAATATGCTGAATTTGAATATGCTGATTGACCGTTCTGTTGCTTGTAATATGTTGGGCTTTATTGCTTTGATTCGATGTAGTGACACTATGGGTTCAATCACTCTGCTTCTTATCAGAAAACACCAATGAGAATTGTCCCTAAAAAATAAAGCACCTATAGCAATTGATAAGTGGGATTTGCATGCACCACTCATACAGGTTTGTGCTGAGGGGCACAGACTATCAGGAAACAGAGGTTACATGCGTAACCGTGACGACCCCTTTCTGTCACTCTGATGTTGTGTTGATGTAAAAACATGAGAAGAATTTTTTCTTTTCTCTCTCTTCAGGAAAAGGCCGATTATTAGCGCATCTGTGTTGCGTGCAGCTGTGCTGGATATGAGTTCAAGCAAAGAAAGACAAATTCATTTAATATTGTTTATTCATTTATTAGGATTGGACGGGCGGGTGATCTCATGAATGTCAAACAGTGCTTTCAGACACTTCCTACTGTAAATTAAGCCGGTGAATCTGTTATTGAAAATGAATTTGGACTGTTTTTAGGAATATTCTTTCTGACTGTTCTCTAGGTGATCGTGAAAACCACCACAGAATATCAGCTGAAGGAGAAGAAGAGGAAGCTGTATGTGCCAAGCATTAAGAAACTCAACATAAACCTCTATGATGAGATGTCGGAGAAGGTCAAGGTACAGCAGTGTGTGGCAGATGTTTATAGAACTGCTGGGTTTCTCTGTGTGTTTCAGTGGGAGTGTGTGTGCGCGCGTGTATGCGTGAGTGTGTAAAACTCTATATTTAAATGTGGATGTGTGTGTGTGTTTCTCCAGCTGACAGGATTGATTGTCATCACGTTGGCTTTCCTGGCGTGTCTGTTGCTGTTGGTCATGTATAAAGCGCTGTGGTACGACCAGCTCGGCTGCCCTGAGGGCTTCGTTCTTCAGGTACCTGTTCCATCCTCTGAAATGACCCATAATCACATGATTAGATTCACTGAAGCACCCAAGACACTCTTAGGAACATTCTCAGATCATGCTGGAATAACAAACGTAATTATTTTATGAGGTGATGATTTTGTATGAATTCATATAATAGATACCATATAAAAAACAACACAATTATTAGATTAGAAAAAGCAAGCGTAAAGGTCCACTGCTAGACAGTTACTGGTGCAAAAGCAGATTGTACTAAAAACATACGAATGAGATTGTTTAAACTGATAACAAATTAGCCACCAGTTTGATAAAACATAAAATGGTTATAATATGGTTTGGTTGGATTATCATGTTTAGCAGAAATTTGTGAGTTGATAGCAGTTGAAGAAAATGTCGACATTATGGCACAAACTAAATATAAAATCTGTGCTAATTTAAATGTCATTGTTATCACATGATTTGTGATGTTAAAGCCCTCAATTTGAATATTCCAATAAATGAGTATTGATATATTTAATCATATATTTTCCAACAGACAGAAATATTTTCACTAGTGATGTCAGACTTTGGACTCCACTGAACATTATTATCATTTATTTCACATTGTTTGCGGGTGAGTTATGTTTAGCTGCAGCCCCTCAGTCTGGCAAACAGGATTCAAAGTGGCGCATTAACTCTGGTGGAGTGTAAGAATGTCTTTAATTAGTCTTAGCCATGACTAAACTGTGATTACGGCCTGCAGGGGTTTCCACCTCACCCCCTTTGATGCAGATACCACGGCTGTAATTAGCACGCCGCACTAATGCAGCATTACTAACTTGAAGAGCAGGAAAATTGCCTCTTGTTAAGATGGAATGAGGTTTATGGAAGCTGAGACATGTTGACATCTTTTGACCGATGTCTTCCAGTTGCGAAACAGCATCACACTGTGTGTTCTGAATGTTGGTTGGAATGAGTGACTTTGAACACTCTTTTTCTCAGTTATCACTTAAAATGTTAAACTAAATTTTAAGTTTTGTATTATGTATTGTAGTATGTAGTCTGACAGTAAAAAATCTGAATATTAAGACTCATTAGATGATATTTATAAATTCAGCATTGTTAATAATTCAGTATATGAAGAGGATTATATATATATGTGCGTTGAGAAGGACTTTATAGTGTTAAAGGTCATGTCAGGTTTTTACTTCACTAAATGTGTAAATAGTTCTTGTTTAAAAAAAAACTCACAAAGCAAATTATAACTTTACACGTAAACTCTTACTTTGGAAATTAATATGTTAGACAGAAAAACTTTCCTGAGAGGCAGAATATCTGGGCAATGAACATTTCTTTCTGAGGTTGTAAAGTTTAGGACTCTGTAGGAGTCTGTGAAGGCATCTGCCTGACCTTCTCATTTCTAGTTCATGTATTTTCAATCCAGCACAGGCATTGCACCCCAGCATCTCTGGAGATGTACTACCCTGACCAGGTTTCCAGGGGCAGCCTCTACACCGCCATGACCCACCTCAGCCAGGCCAAGAGGAACATCCCAGAGCTCTCCTCTCCATGGCTGCCCCTCATCAGTGCTCTGAAGGAGGGCCAGAGAGCCAAGGGAGAGGAGAACCACTCCTAAATGTACGGGGTGGAAACGGGAAGGTGCGGGTGGCGGTCAGGTGTGGTACTTTACACTGGATGTTTGTTTCAGAAGGTTTGAGGAGAGAATCCAGATCAAATTGTTGGTGAGATACTTCAGAAACTGGATTAGTGTTTATATGTGTGTATTGTGCATTTAAGACAGACAGACAGAATTCCTTGAGTGTAACGGGAATCACTGTTAAGATTCACTGTGACACACACGTTGTCTTGGAAAGTGGTCCGTTTAGATGTGAAACTTGGAAACCTGCAGAAGTTCTTCTGCATACAAACGCTTTCAGGCTCTCAGAAATCTGCTCGTGAAGCTCAATAACTGTAGAAGAATCGTAGAGTTTTGAAACTAGTTCTTAAGGCATTTTAAACGTCACTACGCCACTTTTCGACGGCACATTTCACTGTGGCATTGTACATTGAATTGTTCCACTTGTAATTCTGCAACATGTGTTAGTTAGTTCTCGCTTACTGTTTACTTTAGAGTCATTTAGTTTAGTGTAATGAACTGTGAACGCTAATGAACCGGAGTACATTGGCAAGAGAAAACATTCCAACAACTCCTTTCCTCAAATCCACTCCAAACTCATGTCGTCTTCAGTGTGTTGTTCATTTGAAGTGAAAAACAAACTATTACACAGAAGTTGTTTTTGTACATTTTACAAATAACACTAATAACCTGGAAAACACAAGTTTGAATTGACTGGTTGGTGCAAACAGTAGGTTTGTTACGCATTTGCATGTTTAACCTATTCGCAAGACAGCGACTCTATAAAATTGTAAATTGTGACATTTATAATCACGTAGAATGTAAAGTTCTGATTATGTTGCTTTGTGTTGATCTGTGAAGCACCTACACACAAAACACCAGCAGCCATGTCAACGTTTTATTAACGTTGCAAATTATTCTTCAGGACGTTAGAGAATGTGATAAACTGGCTCATGAAGGTGAACGACCTTTGAATTGTTTGTGTACATGAATCACTTATACAACAAATGAATCGAAACTTCTGAATGTACAAACGGACAACGGCTGTTTATTTACATGGTTTACTGGTTCTTTTATTGTGCTCGGTGTGTATCTGTTGTGATGTACAAACATTTTCCTTGTTTTACAGCTGCTATAAACATGGGAAGTTGTAAAGTGTGCGAAATATTTAGTATTTTTATTTAGTATATATAGTATTTGTCTTATTATTTTGACATATGCATAATTTCTTGCCGATGATAAACCTGCAGTATTAGTCATGTGTGTGACAACTTTGATTCATCAGTGTATGATAACAGAATAAAGCCTTCAGTGTTCACCAGCTGTGTGTTCTCTTGTTCAACAAAAGTCTCCTGCTGCTGTCATATTATCTGCCCAGAGCATTAAAAATCAAGAATGTTGATGTAACAACAGAAATGTAAATTCAGGGCATATCTTAACGACGGTGGTAATTTAAAGTACGTGTGATGAAGCCAAAATAAGCAGGAATAAAACGATTCATTCAGATCTTTAGTTTAATGGATAATAAGGGAAAGTCACTTTAAAAATCTGAGTTCATTTAAAAATGGATTATAATGAATTAAAATAAAATGACAGTTTGTCACGCAGTGTGATTACTGTACTTACTGTAATTAGTGTAAAGGCTAATTAGTGACAGACCATAATAAGATACACATACAAACATCCACATGAGAAGAAAAATACTACTATATGTATATTACATCTTATATATTAAATGCCACATGCAAATACCAGAGTACATATGAGATGTATGATTGCACACAGCATGTGTGCCCTCAGATCCCCAGTAAACATTTATTTCTTACACTTGATCCTGTGCTGCAGGGTGCTGAGCCAGATAAAGTGTTTCTACAAAAGTAATTATTAGAGAACTGCATGGTCAGCACACAGCTGTTGTTGCCGGGGTAACAGGCTGTACATTTGAATGAGTGTGTAAAGTGGTCGTGGGTGTGTATATGTGTTATTGTCTCATTGTGGCTCAGTAGGATCTCCCAGTCACTGGCGCCATCAGAGAATGTCTCTCATTACACACACCTCTCTCGCCCTCCCTCTCTCCCTCTCTCTTTCTTTCTTTTACACACACACACACACACACACACACACACACACACATCGTCTTCAACTCATGACAAATGACATATATTGTACAGTTCTGTTGCTGAAGCATTTTAACTGAACTACAAATGCACACGATGTAAATAGTGCTCAACAACACACCCCTGAAAAAACAACACAAGAAAACAAGCTGTCACACACACAAACACACACACACACACACACACACCACATGAAACATGAGCAACACAAGAGACTTTTACCCAATGAAGCGTCTAAACGAATGTTCTGCTAAATGCTCTTCAGATACCTCATCACACACAACAGCTTCTTCTGTGTCACTCATTACGTGTGTAGATGATGTCACACACAGCTCACGCTGGTTCGTAACAGATCGTTTGTTTTTCAACAGCGCCACCTGCAGGGTATATGTGACACCATCAGCAGACATTCAAAAAAAGACAACTTTATTGTTTTCATACTACATTTGTTTTGTGTGTTTTTCTTTTACATTTTTGTTGTTTTGGTTTTGTTTGTTTCATGCTTTGCAAGTGGCTTAAGTTTTAACCGTGAGGCTTAAAAGTGACCTTGTAAATGAGTTTACAGCACAAGTACAGCACACTTATAAAAGTGCATTTATGCCCATAATGTTAAAATCAGCACAGCATATATTGCTGAATGTGCCTTCAGAAAGAAGTGAAATGAATCCAGCTGTAAACTACCGTGTAGAAGACGTGCTTTAGTGAGGCTGTAAATTACCTTCCACAGATTGACAAGCGTTGACAGCCTTTGATTTTTTTTGTAGACTTTCTGTTTCTATAAATGTTTAAATGGAGCAAAAAGTGTGTTCCTGTTTTAGTATGACAGGGAGGGGGTTGTTTCTGGAACAGCAGAGGGGAAAAGCCTTCTGACCCCCGAGTTAGAATGACAAGAAAATTCCTATGTCATTCTCGAACCCAGTCCACTCTCGTTCTGCGTTTGATCATGCGCTCCTCGAATAAAAGACATATTGCAGCCATAACGAGATCAATGAAAAATCAAGTGACGTACAACTGTCAAGACATAATAACTGCTGGCAGGCCTGCCACGGCATGGGCAACTGCCAGCGTGCAGCGTATGTGTGTGTGTGTGTGTGTTTTATTGAATGTAGGATCTGTTTTGAATGACTCTCTGAATGAATGTCTTTAGCTGCTCAGGGCAACATTTAGCTCTTGATTTGTTCGTGTAGGACCGGCTTGGCATGGAATCATTTTCCAGACTCTGTACTTTGCAGCAATTTCTGCTTCAATGAGGGAGAAACCCACAGAAATGAATATTTGTGTGTGCTGGATAATGAAATGGCTATATTTTCACGGATTAAATTAAGTCATATGGCTCGTTTTAACAAAGCCTGGCTGCACAGGGCAACAATTGAAGAGCTTTATATGAAATAGCATATTAGGACTGTCCTTGAGCCAGCAGTGAGGAACAAGATGTTGTAATGGTGGAGGTGGCCTGACTCACGGTCACTGCTCTGAGTTTGTCTTTAGTCTTATAAATGAGATGAATTATATTCATATTTAAAAGACACGGCTGGCTAGACAGAAGGCAAGCTGAGGCTGACTGCCTCTTTTCCTTGTTTTGTTCAAGTGGGAAATGAAACGTTTAAGTTATGCTTATTTGCTATTGAAACATTTCATCGATTTTTTTCATTCAGTTCTAAAAAACAAAACGTACAACGTGGCTTCTCGCTGTTGTAGTAAATACACACTTTTTGAAAATAAAATCGTATATCTATATTTTAGTTATGTATTATTAAAAAGACTTAAACTTGTACCTGTGCATCATCTTATTTACTCGTGAACATTGTGGAGGATCGAGTTATTTGTATTGTAAACAACTAGATATTTGAAAGTGTTGTATAGTTAACCTTGAATTAAGTATGTAATTCCTGTTTCCATCAACCCTGTTACGCATCTTTCTAATGCAATAATTATGTCCCAACATATATGAACATTTAGTCATTTAAATTTGTCACAAAGCAATCGTGTGCACATTATATCAGTCACCGTATCACTTTGTTTTTTGTGAAATGATTCTGTTATTTCATTAGAAAAACAGTCACCCAGAATGACTGGAGCCACACGGCCACTTCCTGCCAGGAGAGAAAAATTAGAGGGTAAAAATGTTAATGACTTACAAATGAGTATTTATCAAGAACTTACATCCACTTACAAGCTGTCCCCGATCTCTAATCCAAATTTATAGCAATACACACGTGGGGCAGATTCTTAGACGAGTCAATTAGAAGCAGTCTGACATCCAGGAGTCACACAGAGTTACCGCAGCTGTGAGTAACACATGCCGATTTAAAGTGTCACAGAGAGGACCTTTGTTGGTGTACCAAAGTCATAATTGTATTGTGCTTTATTTATAATATATAATATATAACACAATATATAATTGTATTGTGCTAAAATATAATAACATGAACTCTTTATGACTCTATATGTTTGGTATTCACAAAACAAGTCTAAAATTTTTCTAAAATAAGAGTGAATGAAAGAAGAAAACAGTGCTGTTAATTAAAGTTAATTAGATTCTGTAAAAACATGGTAACTTAGAGAATATATAGTATATATATATTCACAAGCTGTCACACTTTCTGTTTTTAAAATAAGTAAAATAATTTTTAGGCAGCAAAACTATAAATGGTAACATACAAAAACATTGTTTGTCCAACAGAAATTGTAGTAAACAAACTGCATAAAATAACAACATTTAAAACATAAAATTTAACAACACATAAAAACACATAAAAACACATACAAAATTTGCCTTGTCTTTAAAACAGCTTATTGTGTTCACATTACAAAAATATGTTTCGTTTAAAGGAATAAATTACAAAATACAATAATTAACAATAATTAATTTACAAAAATGAAACGTTTTAAATAAGGTGTTAAAAAAACACTGCTAAAGAAAACAAGCTTTTGTGTAATTATTAACTGTATAGAGAAAAGCCATTGCAGAAATTACAGAAGACTTTCCTGTGTGACAACTAGCCCCGGTCTCCCCTATTAATCAGTAGAAAAACTGTCAAATATACGTGATTTTTAAAAATGACCCTCCATATGACATATCTCATCATTTCTGGTATGTGTTATTTGTCAGTATTTGTTTTTCATCCTTAATCCACCATTTTAATTGTACTACAGTGGTGTCTGGTAGTCCATCTTTAACATTTTCATGTAAAGTGATTTAAAGACCTGCAATTTCATAACCAATTTAGCGCTCAGGGTTACAAAGATCCAGGAGAACTCTTATAGTTCTCTCAGTGTTTTATTCTCACACACACACACACACACAGTTTCTCTCCGTCACTCTCTGTATTATGCTAATGTCACAGCAGCCATTGATTCTCTGTGTTGAAGCTGAAGACATTTAGGTGTGGATTCCCAGTGCTGGCACCAGTATTTGCCTACTCAGCGAATTAAGGTGTGTACATATGTGATCGCCCTCTCCCGCTAAGAACACAGACAACCTCCTGACAGCTCTGTCATTCTCCCTCAATAGAGCGTAATTTGTGAGGGCCTGGCCGTGCAGGGGATGATGGGTAATTAGGAAGGTGAGGCCGGCCACTTAGGAGCGGTGTTGACAGGGTTCTGCTGACTGCTGCATAGATCTTTGTTGTTCTGTGTGTCTCTGAGGGTCTCGCACATACAAATCCTTCTAAGTGTCTGAAGCCTTCTCACTCAAAAGAACTCAGGGACATAACAATCTTAGCTCAGCTTGCACTGTCCTCACATCCTCCTGGGAAGTTTCTACTTACAAGCTGAAAAAAACTGTAAATACGGAGAAATTCGAGGAATTAAATGGACGCAATTGAGATGTTTCATATTTCTTCCTTTTTATCACTTTCACAGGAATCTTTTTAGCTAAACAAAAAAAATGCTGACGCATGTGCATCAGGTTGTGTTTGTTGTCTGTTATGTGTGCAGCCACAGGGGATGATGGGAAATGTAGTTTTGTTACACAAGCCCATGAACTCTTGAGATGCCCTCTGAATAAAGCCGAATCGAATAATGTCCAAACCAACTCAAAGAAGCAACACTAAGTGCATGTCACATCATGACATGAGTCTAAACTGAGAATTACGTACATGTATGTGTGCACACATCTCACAGCTCTTGAAAAAAACCTTCAAAATCATCAGAAATTAACATACCACAAAATACCAAAAATACCAAATATACACAAAAATACCAAAACTGTCTGTTTCCATGACGAACTAATTGATTCACATTACATCTAAAATAGCAGTTCTGCTTTAATACGGCGTGCTTCCTCTCAGTTCGTCTGTCTGTCCCATGCTCAAAGACTGACAGAGATGAACGTCTCTCTCTAATTGATAAAGCCCTAAAATGAGGCATTTCTCCACCATCTGCTAATTAGAACCATGAAGGGGAAGAGATTGGATGTCTGGAGAAGGGGTCTGCCGTCTGAGGGGGTCTTTGATCTCCTGACTTGTCTCCCATGCTGTTTTCCTTCAAGCTTTCCTGCACGGCTTGAGCAGACGGCGGTCTCCACCCGTGGGGATAGAGGCACTAATGGATCACTTGAAGAGGCCGTTTTCTTTATAGCTGGAGCTAAACAGTATCAGCTGGGGCCAGTGGCTGCCGAATACAGCTTCTGATGCAGTGCTTCGGCTGATAACCCCACCGGGACAAACAGCTGGTCCTCTCAGACCAGGCCTGATGGGGACGGTGAGATGTCGCGTGCAGAAGACGAGGTAGAGAAACCATGGAGCCGACTCCAAAACTAAAACAGGAGCCTGATTATTGTGTTGTTCTCTGAAATTCCAGAACCCACAACAGAATTCGAGAATGTTGGAAAGTCATGGTGCATTGAGGGAAAATGAGACGATGGATCCAGAATCACATTGAGCTGATTGGGACTGGAAGGACTGGAATGGTCAGGTCTCTGTGTTGCATGACATTTGCGTGAGCTGATGATTATGTGTGATTGTGGATTATGTGTGACTGACGTGGCGTTCCGTTGGATTGTTATGATGACGATAATCAAAGAATAACTGCCCAGCTGTTTCTAATTTAAGATCTAATCCTCACCCCCTATCTAATGTAATCATGTTGTGTTGTATAAACCTAATAATAAAAGTTAATTTGACTGTTGTTTACATACATGCAAAGCCCATTTAAATTGCATTATTGGTAAATTTATGTCGAACATCACGAGAATGTTAAGGGTAAAGAAATAAACAGAGCCATTTTTCCCCCTTTTTTATGATTTAAAGGAAAAAAGTTTAAAAGAAAAGGTGGAGGTTCGAGGTATCACTGGAGTGTTTCCAAGTACTGAGTTGTAAATATATCCAATAGCATGTGTTTCAAATTGCGCATTGGTTATGGATTGCTTTACGAGAGCCGCTTGTTAGTGGCCCAGTGGCTTTAGCCTCTGTTGATTTACCCCCAGGGAACCAGAGGTCAATTAGTCGGGCCTCAGAGAACTCTGTTCCTGAGGCGGTCGCATTTCCACACCGGTCTGAAACCAGTTTCACAGTTCCCTCTTGTAGGAGGAGGAGAGCAGGATTTTTGCAGCAAGCGCTGGTTTCAGATCAGCGCCAAGTTAAGATTTCTGATAAGGACCAATTATCTCTTTTGACATCTGCTGCTGTTTGAAAACTTCTGTCAGTGAGAGTGAGTTTCACGTGCCTGAAAAAGAATTAGAAAAACTCCCCAAAAAATCAATATCTAGCAATCAAAATATCTAGCAGACACCAGAAGATTAAGATTATTATATTTTTTTAAGATTATTAGACAATGAGACATTTGAAAGAGGAACTACAAGCTCAACTCCATAGAACCTCAAACATTGTGATTATGGGCCTGTAGAAGCCACAAACAAAAGCACTGACCCAGCAGCCCAGCGTCTGTTGTTCTGTATGTTTATTTGTTTTTCAGGTCAAAATAACTGATGACTTGTTTCTGCTAAAAACAAACGGTGATCAGCACAGAGGAAGAGATTGAGAGATAATATTTTAATTTAAGACATGAGAGAACTGGAAACTGCAAACTGGATTAAAAGGCAACTAAAATACTATGAAAGAAGTATTTTATAGTGAAATGATTCTGTAAACAAGCAGACAGGAGAGACGCGTGCAGCACTGGAGTCAAATGAGAGTAAATGACAGAATGTTCATTCTGAGAAGATCTGTTGATGCTGTATGAAGAACTGAACTGAGTTCAGGCTCTGATTTCACTCATAACTCACTATCAGCCCTTTTCAGATATTTCCTCATTGTCCTCTCGACCTTCTTGTTTCAAATGTTCTTCATTGTTCTTCAGATGTTCTGCAGTGAATGCAACACATCAGCAAACAGCACTGGCGGGAGAAAGGAGGAGGCTTGTTCCTGGTTCTGCTCTACTGTATGCAGGATTTGGAGGGATGAACACTGTTTAGTTAACCTAAATCTCACGCATGCATTCAGGAGACAGAATAAATATGGTGTCATGAGCCCCCAGGAAAACAGAACCACATCAGATCCATAAGTCTCTGACCCCATAAGGCACTAAAACTGCCTTCTCTCCTCCTGCCTTCTAAAACTCAGTAGGGTTCCTACTAAAAAACATAACACTGTAGTATTCTACATATACTACTTATATATATATATATATATATATATATATATACATACAAGTTACATATGTGTATCTATGTGTTGTATTTATAGTATACAGTGTATATATATTTATATATAGATAAAAGATATATGTATATATATATGTGTGTGTGTGTATGTATATACTACTGTAGTATCTGATAAAATTATTCAGATGACGATGCTTCAAGAAAAAACGAGCCACATATAGCCACAGCAGTCCACCAAGAAACTTTCAATTCTGTCATAGTCATCATTTACTTTCAATGCATAGAGAAATGCATAGAGAAAAACATAGCAATGATAAACTTTTTCCTCTTGTGTTCCACAGAAACAGAAAACCTTTCCATTCATCCATGCTGCTTACCAGATAAACTTATCTGGTAAAGTTGGTTGATTAAAAAGTCTTGCTAATTAAACCAGGTGAAGACACCAGCACACAAGCATCTCATGCTGGGAAGCAAGCAATCAAAACACAACATTTGCTGGTCTATTCAGCAGGGCCATTACACAGAATTAGCAGTAATTTCGTGGCTCTGAGTGAAAACTCAGCTGCTGTACAAAGTGAATGCTGCAAAGAATTAAGAGTTTTCTTAGTTCCAGTCCTTTTAAATGCACAACCTGGAATGTTGGGCTAACAGGTCTCGCTCTAGATCCGCTTGCTGGAGGGTCCGGACTGGTCTCCAGTTTACTGACACACATTATTACATAAATAGTTCTATCAAATGGTTTGTTTAGCACCACACATTACACATAAAAATAGTCCCGCGCAGCCCTGCAACAGTTTCATTAAGACCGAGAGCATTGTTAGGTTCTTAATTTACAACAATTGGGGTTCTGAGGGTATTTTGGGTTTATAAGGATAATAGCAACAGGTAATTTGCTCTAGGGGAGTCTGCATCCTTTTATTGAATGACCAGTTTGCAAATCCCAGTTCTAATCATCCTAAAAGTCAAACAGCAACAATGGCGAGTTTTAAAGAGCAACGTCTTAAACGAGTCTATCCTGTTCCATTTAATAGCGTAATTACTTTTCAGTACAGTCATTTGGCTCATATTGTGAGTATTTGTTTTGCTGTTTTGCGGTTGCTCTTGTTAACGTTTGTTACTGGGAGCAGGAGAAACTGGCTCCAGATCAGCGTGGAGCAGAAAACTTTTTCTGCTGGAGCTAATTACATTGGGGCAGGAGGCACTTTCCTCATTTATTTAACACAACATCGTGGTGCAATTTGGTTTTATCACCGACGGAATACTTACAGAGCGGCTGTACCATTTCCTGTAACAAACACGTGTGTTGTGCCATTAGAGTGAGTGATTTCACACAGCGGGTCGCCAGTTGTGCGCAAGTCGACTAATCGTGAGTGAAAACAAACTCGCATGGAAATGCTGAAGTTCAAATGCTCAGCGATTCAGCATTTTTGTGGGTTTATTGGTTTTCCATGTTGTGCTTGAGGGAACAGTTCACCCAAAAACAAAAATACTCTTATCATTCACTCATCTCAGAGTATGCCATGTGTATCTTCAGCTCAACCCAAAATGCTCATTCTAAAAGTGATCTATACAGCTGCATTAAATGAACATCACTCAGATAACTAAATACGCAAACAAAGAGAGAATTTTCAAGGTGAACTATTCCTCACAGTTGCTAATATGGAGGATGGCATGTACGTCAGATGATACAGACAACTCTTTAAAGTACAAAAAATTTTGTTTACATAACCCAGGCATGTATACATAACGCAGCCCAACTTGTCACCCGATGACTCATAATTGGCTGGTTTGTTTTCGTACAGACAGTCACATGACCAGGTCACGGCCACTCACGTTGCAAATGGAGTCTGCACATCAAATTCTAAAGGAACTAAAGTGGTCATATGGCTTGTTAGCAGACCCTGAGTCACTTTTATAACATTCAAATGAGTCCACCGAATTCCTCAGGGTTCGCCGCCAGACACGCAAGCCATCTCTGCGGAGAACCCTAATATTGTAAAATCCCAAATGCCGAGGGACATCCATTAAGTAAATTCAAAGCTAACCCACCATGTCTCCAGCTCCATCTGCAGTCAGCTCGACCCTCTTTGGATCGTCACAGTTAAATAATACAAGCTATTTCAGCGCAGGAGATCAATAAGAAATGTGCTCAGCGAGAAGCTGACTTTCACATAAAGTGCCCTGTGCTGCAGTGATATTAGATAAATGAGATCAAAATTACATTACCGAGGTCTTTATGGAGCTGTGAAAAAAAACATGGCCCACAGGTATGTTGCTTGGCCTCGTAATTCAGTGCAAAATTGTTACCATCTGGACTGACGTTGAGGAATGTTTCTCTCTTAAAAACCTCAAAGCAAATGATACAAGGAAAATGCCATGTTCATAACC
This sequence comes from Botia kubotai, assembly GCA_036877585.1. NCBI lineage: Eukaryota > Metazoa > Chordata > Actinopteri > Cypriniformes > Botiidae > Botia > Botia kubotai. The sequence continues at coordinate 3,706 of JAZGTI010000975.1, read as the reverse complement.
TCGTTTAGTATTACTGGGTACTTACACACACACACACACACACAGGTTCTCAAGAAGGTTCTGCAGAGACTGAGATAATGCTGGTTCTGGCCGCTGGGTCAGACGGATCTCTGTGGACACATGAACTGTTGCTAGAAAGATAATTAGGTCAAATCAACAGAGACTGCTTTATTGTCAGCTCATATGCACGTACCAGGAAGAACAGTTTGTGTTTTTAGTAATAATTTTACTCTAAATCCCTTTACATTTTTCAAGATGCATCAAGCCCACCAGTATTTTAATAAATTGATGAATGAATGAATAAATAGACACCCACATATATGCTTTTATATGTCTCTGTGGATCTGATCCAAAAACCCACTGAGAGCATTTCAAAACAAACCTAGACCGCCCCAAATGCAAAGACTCTTCCAAAATGTTCCAAAAAGATTCCTTTAATCAAATTTAAAGGCAGCACTATGTGCATATGTACTTTTATTTAACAAAGTTTAGAAAAATAAGACATATAAAATATATTTGATATATATTTTTATATATTTATATTTTTATATTTTAAGGTAAGAAGCCACCTTGACTCGAGTGTATTATCTATAGACTCGAGTGTATTATCTATAGACTTGAGACATCTCACTATTGGAGAACAGAAACTTCTTAAAAAAGAACAATGACAAATGATGTTTTTATTATGTGATTGTTATTTATTTAAGTTGAAATTATGATACATGATTTGAACAGATGATTTGAGAAACGTACTTCTTTCACACAGCACAGTAAATTGTAACCGTTTTTGCAATAAGATAAACAAGACCTGATATCAATGATCTTCAGCTGAGCACAGTCTTCAGTCAGTAGCATCACTGACCCATCAGCACGGATGAAGAGCCAGTGAGAGAGCGGCGAGAGAGCGGCGAGAGAGCAGAGAGAGAGCAGTGAGAGAGCAGAGAGAAAGCGGCGAGAGAGCAGTGAGAGAGCAGTGAGAGAGCAGTGAGAGAGCAGTGAGAGAGCAGAGGGAGAGCAGAGAGAGAGCAGTGAGAGAGCGGCGAGAGAGCATCTGAGGGGTTACAGAGAAGCGCCCGCTGCCTTGTTGCTCCCACACCCAGCCACCACACGAGAAAAAGCTGGTGTTAATAAAACCTTAAAAGAGAAGGATGAAAAGAGGGAGAAATTGAGCGGCTCGGGCTGTATTATTTATTTCCTGTGAGGGAGCTGCCCTCTCACTGGGCAGCCCGGCAGAGTCAACCCTTCAGGGAGGGAGGTGTGAGGAGGGGAGAGGAGGGGAGATGGGATGGGCTTTGGATGGGTATTTGACCACTGTGCCCCTGGGGCAAAGCAAATCATTTGCTTCTCACAGCCTTCAAAGGGAGGCAATTACAGTTAAGTAACGGTATGAATAGACTGTCTTGAGAAGAACAGAGGATTGCTTGAGGGAGCTACCACACCTCATCCAAACACATCTGACCACGGTCACTGTCTTTCATTTCACAACGAACGGAACAATGTGAAGACGTCCACGTTCTGCGACCCTGTTTTAAAGGCACACGGCCAACAAAGACCAAATGTAAAGAAACGGTACTCACAAAATAAGTCACCACGGAGTTCCAGCACTAGAGAGAGAGATTATTAGAGACTCTTTTGAGTTGCACCTCACCTGCAGAGAGAGGACTATAGCGCTCGGTGGGCAAATGGAGATCACAGCAGCTGCCAGAGCTGTTAGCCAAAGCGCCCTACGGAGATGAAGAAAAGAGGATGCGAGGCCTTTCAGCTCGCTGCCACTTAGTAACAGCAGCCTTGTGGAAAAGTCTGTGGAATGGGAAGGAAAAATCCCCATACAACCAAAAGTTAGAGGTCTATATCTTTCCCTATTATATAAGAGCATGATAGCAAAAGTCAAGAGAACGGAACAAAAAGTGGCCAAAACATGTCCGTTAGCATGCGCAGAGGTGCTGCTAACGTGAACGTGTCATTCAGAACGTGGACATGAATGTCTCGGTGGGGTGCGAGCTTTCAGAATGCAGATATAAGCATGAAGGGTCATACATGGCAGATGCTGTGTGGAGTAACTTTAGAAATGCTCGCGGACAAAAGATATTCGCCGTGTGAGAACGGGCTGCTTCCGCGGTAACCAGAAAAACTAATTACATTTCGTTTGGCATCTGAAGGCAGTTATTAAACTCATTCTGCATAATAATAATTACCTCATTTAACAGACAGAAATGAGGCATTAACACAATTGCGCATAAAAACATGACCCGACAAAATCCTCGCCAGGTGAAAACTGAACGCGGTGATGTCATCATCATACGTTATTATACATAATTTCTCAGATCAGTGTAATAGATGTACTTTACAGACCCACAAATAATGGGTAAAAACACATTTTAGTTATCCAATGACCTTTAATTTGATATACAGTATAATCAACATTTAAATGTGCTTTTCCTTCTAGATTGGACACTTCCGCTGAGCTCGGTGCAATGCATTCTGGGATTGCCTGCATAAAAGATACATCCAATACTGCTTTACAATTCGAAGAGACACCTTCTCACATGCTACCTATGCAGGCGGTTCACATAGTTTTGGCCTTTGTAACCCAGGCAACACTCAAATATTGTAACCTGTCCTTTGTTACTTACACAGTAGCCATTTCAGCAGGAACTTTTATTGATGCTGCTGTGAATGGAGTTATCAGCAGTTAATCTCTTCATCAGTTCCTCATAGCCGCGGCTAATTACTCAACTCTTGATAACAGACCTCAGATAAGCCTTTGAAATGCAACAAGTCAATTACCTGTAAGGTGGATTAATGTAAGCTCAGTGGTCCTGTGATCTTCCTCTCGACCGCCCCTCCCTCTCCTCCTCATTCTCCTCACACAGCAAGACGCAGAGCCCTTGAAGGCATTACCCACGCATCTCATTTACATCCCCTGCAGACAATTATCACACTCCGAAAAGTACAATTGAGTTTTCTACCCCATTAAGCAATAGAGCAACAAAGGCCCTGCTTCCCTCTACCTCTCTTTCTTTATCTCTCTCTCTCTTTTTCCTGTCCTGTTTCTCGCAAGCATTGTGTCCAAAAGAAGAGAGGAAATCATTTAAATACAGTAAGAACTGTAGAGGTTACTTAAAAACACAAACGGAGGCTTTTGGAGAAATAAACATAGTATCATTTATTCTAAAGATTTATCTAAAGAATCTAAATTTTGGAATAATTTCCTCTCACAGACCCTTTCCCCTCCTCCTTTTTCTATGTTTGGCACTGTGGTGTTGAGGGAGTTTTAAGGAGGGTCTGTTGATTGTTGTTTGTTTTTGTTTGTTTAGTTTTGTTTTATGGGCCGGCTCGGGTGGGCGTGAAGGCTGATCTGTACAGTACAGCTGTACTTTGTGTGTATATTTTATTCATCGGAGCTGTTAAAGCTCAATAAATCTAACGTTTGAAAACAAAACATGGTAATGCTAAGCACATAAAAAAATGCCAGTCAAATGTCCAAAACCTATGAAAAACTACCAGTTTCACCTGAACCAAAAAACAAACCGCAAAACTGGTCTGGGATCAGCGCAGACGCTGTGAGTGTATGCGGCTCCAAACTCCTGCCTCAAGTCCTGTGAACATTGTTAAAAGCTCAGCGCTCCCTCTCTTTTCTCATTGAGAGACCAAAGACTGTTTATTCAAAGAGTCATTTCAGCCCAGCGGCCCCCCGCTGCCGGCC
>JAZGTI010000974.1:0-47609 GCA_036877585.1 Botia kubotai | reverse complement strand
GACTCGAGAAGAGGTGGTCACACTGTGACAAATGATGTATAATTGTGGCATGCTCTTGGTGCACTCACACTTATTATAGTTTAATGCATTTCTGATAGATGGTTGTCTCAAATAAATTGGCTTTGGAGTGCAGCTCACATTTTTCAAATCTTTTCCAAGTGTGGGAGGAGAGGATTGTAATCAAACTCAGGTTCGGACAAAGCAATGTAAGTGTAAAAGAGTGTTCCTTTACCCACTTTACACAGTCTGAGCTCCACAAAATAGATCATATAGAGTCTGAAAAACTCTAAGTCTCTGAGGCATGGACTATAAACAGTTGACAAACAAGTGTCGCCCACTTGACTTTATTATTTGACTTTAAGTTCACTGAGGCAAATAAAATAGGAATGAAAAAGAGAGCAAATAATAAACAAAAAATGAAAAAGACAGAAGGGGTGGTAAAATATTTAGCGATTTAAAGCAACAAAGCAAGTGAAAATTGAGAAACTGTTGCCATTATAAGTGATTCTGATACAGTATTCACTAGTAATCTTTCATCTTGTATTGTGGACTCCTACAAATTATATACAAACACTTTCCCCTTCAGAATGTTGGTTTCTAGCTGCAAGAAAACTCCTTGCATACTCCTGTCATACTGGGACAGCTTCTGTTTTTTACAGGCTATACATTCTATATATGACCAGATATTCAAACAGTCATTTGTAGTCAATTGGGCACCAAACTAACAGATTTAGGGCACCAGGAATTCCCAACAATTAAATATTGCTATATGTGTGAAGGCCCCAAAAAAGAGAGTGAAAGAGGGAGAGACAGAGAGAGAGAGAGAGAGAGAGAGAGAGACAGAGAGAGGCAGATCTAAATGGTTGTTTTCCTAAACACACACAGCTGGTGAATAAGAAAATACTTTACAAATACAAAACAAACTATATGCAAACAATACATTAAATGTCAGCTACAACCCAATAACAGAGCCACACAAAGCTGAGTATGAACAATATGCCTGTGGGACTTTAGAAAAAAACACTGCCAACACCCACTTCACTCATTCATTCATTACAAATGTCAAATAAACATGTTCCCACATGCAAAACTGTCATACAGATCTTACTGGTTTACAGAGTTGTTGTGTTTACTTTGTATTAGTACAATGTTGTCTCATATTCTATTACAGTGTATGTGCTAGCTGATTTTAGTTCAATTTGTATTAACATTAACATTTAATGTTAGATATTGATATGAAGCAATTAAAAGAATAATTTTCCCAAAAACAGTCCTGTATGAACTTCTTTTTCCATTCCATATAATAAAAAGTATATTCATAAAAAGATCCCAACAACTCAAACCTTCTCCCAACTTTTCCATTGACGGTACTAGCTGAACCAAAAGGTCACAATATGGTCAACCACAAGACATCAAACTGGTTTCCATGGTGGAAGAACCATCAGCATCCCCACCCCCTCCCACCCACTCATCATGATAACATGATTAAAGTAACATCACAATACCATTTATCTGGGCAATGTCAAAATAACATCAACTTTGTCCTGAAGTAAGTTAACTCATGCTGTGTGCTTGGTGTTCATGCAGTTTTAGGCCCAGTGAGCAGAGATTAGAGGAAACAGTGCATGTGTTTCAGAGTCAATGGCAAACTGTGGTGTCACTGAGCACAGGCAGGGGGCGCTACACAACGCCAGCTCTATCCCATCCCACTAGCAGCCTGTCCTGCAGCCAGTCAGTCGCAGGCATGCAGCGCAGGGCATGCACAGAGATCTAAAGCACAGGCACAGGTCTCCGCTTCCAACAGAAAAAGGGAGACAGAGAGAGAGAGAGAGAGACAGAAGGAACATTCTTTTTGAGTTGCCAAAGATCCAAAATTCACTGATACCACACCATACAAGTACACGTGTATGCACACCATTATGCGGCAAATGTTGCTAGCTAACAACACTGTCCAAAACAAAACAAAAATTCTTTCTCAAGCAGACGATCATGTCAAATCTAAGAACATCTTTTGACTAATTGCAGACCACTGTACACTGGGAAGTAATTCTAATGATCTTAAACGAATCTTGGAAGAGATGTAAATGAAAACAAGGCTGTAAGTGATAAACATTTAGTCAATTTGATTGTTTTACTGCTTTCAGGTCCAGTCATGTCGAATGTTGTCTGTCAAAATCTCTGGTAGCCCTCGCAGGCACTCTTCAGAATTTGGTAGCCCGAAATGAGTTTAAGTAGCTCAATTAAAGAAAGACATTATTTTTAATGTAGAATATTGTAAAGGAGACAAAACACCAATCAAAAACATTTTTTAAAACACAAAATTTGTGAGAATTTGTGAGAAAATGCAAAAGCAAAATATTTATCCTCCCTATGAGATAGCCAACGAGCAGGGCGGAAATACATTTTGGTAGCCCAATTGGATGACACAATAGCCCCGGGACATTGGGCTAGCAATTTTGCGAGCCCTGCACTGGTAATTATCAGCATGTAACCAATAGTTTAAACAATGTTCATCTACCTGCTTGTTCTACTGTATGTCTCTGAAGCAGTCACATTAACATCTACCTCTAGATCACTGCTCTGATACTGACACTGATGCATTATTCATGTACATAAGCATTTGCACATGCATGCACAGATGAACATGCACTCTTGCTTTATCTATATGACACACAACAGGAGTATCTCTAAGTTTAATAAATCAGCAGGGAAAGAGGGCAGATGTTTTTATCAAAACAAACCCCCTTCGGCACACACACAAGACCTTGGAGTGTGTGTGTATAAGTCTGCAGCAGTATACAGTGTGTAGGCGTCAGCACTATGGATGGGCAGAATCTTCTAGATCAATTTTGATTAACCCAAAGTCCTGTGCACTTTTGTACAAACTGGGGTATTCTCATTGAGCATGCATAGTATGCGTTTTTGTGTGTTGGCCCATCTAGATGATCCTCACCTTGTAAGTCGCTTTGGATAAAAGAATCTGCCAAATGCCTAAACGTAAAATGTAAATCTAGATGTGTCTGAACACACCCTAAAGCTCTAGCCTGCCTTATTATGCAGTGTGTATGTGTGAGGGGGTCTTGTTCAACTATTGAGGTCAATGTCAACCGCCCATTTAACAATGTTTATCACGGCCTTAAAGGTGAAGTGTGTCATTTGTTATTTAAACTATAAGGCTTAAACTTCATGGGCTGATATACCTATAAAGTGTAAACACTGTGGTGCTTTTTGAAACTTTGCTCTGTTTGACTGGATTGTCAAATCAACGCCAAAGCAATGCGCAACCAAGGCCGTGCGTTTGGGGCAGAACTGTTTGTTTGTACTACCACTGTTCTAAACAATGGCAGAGTAGGAGGAGTCTAAGGCAACTGTGTTTGTCATTGTGTTTGCAATTCCTTTTGATGTTGTCAGTGGTGCAGAAATTTAAGACAAGCCTGAGCATGTCCAATATCTACTGTAAGATCTGCCTAAACAAACACACATGTCTGGTTACGTGTGGCTGATGCTAGAAATGAATGTATGGTTTGTATGACAAAAAAAGATACCAAATGCTGTGCCTGGCAACAAGATAACTGATACAGCATGATAACCACTCTGGTAGTACAAACACTATCAGCCTTTCTGCTGAGTTCTCCTTGAAAATGCATTGTCAGTAAAAACACAACTTCACTTTTGCTTTGCTGTATCATACTATTGAAATCTCTTTTCTGCTGATCTCAGGTTCTCTTCCGCTCATCTGGCCCTGGTCAGCTTAGTTTTATTTCCCATCCAGTGATTTTTAATGAAATTTAGAGCCTCTTAATGCATTGTTTGGCCAGAGCTCCACATTTGGGAACTCCTGCAGATTTCCTCTCTGACAACTCAAGAAGAATGAGAAAGCAAGAGAGAAGGACAGTAAAAAGGTCTAGTGATGTTTCAGTAGTCACTAAAGAAGCTAAATAACTCATTCACGCGCACACACGCAGACCCATGAGCTCGGCACACGCCCCATACCTGCCAGAAGTCCTGTAGAGAGGGAGGGGCGCACAGAAAGGGGGAGGGGGTACCAAGGGGAGGGGTGGAGAGGTAAAAAGATGGCAGAAGAGAGAATGATGGGTTTCATTGGTTAGATGGACGCATGAAAGAGCCGAGAGCACAAATTAATAACAGTCAACACAAACACAACAACACAACGGTATCACATCCCCAAAGAATACAAAAACAATGTTTCTCGAGACCTGGAGGAACAATGAATTAATGTGTTAAAAAAGACATTAAGATCATAGAGCATAAGATCAAACATAGATATATAATAACATGTTCATACAGATATATACATGTCATCGTTGTTGGGGAATAACTTACTAGCAACTTAATTAACTACATTTCTCAGGAGGGTGATAGTAGGTCAAATGTTTTCAAAACTGTGTGGTTAGGAAATATGCAACCCTGCTACCTATACTCTGCAATATTTCTCTTTAATGAATTTATATTTTTCTTAAAGAAAACAATGTCTATTTTTAGGATCATTAAAACCATTGACATTTGCTGCGTTTACATGGACACTTATAGTTTTAATCGGATTGAAATAAATTAGATTGATAAATCCAAGCGCGTTGTTTACATGAGGGCTGAATAAAGTAATCGGGTTGATGTGTGCATTTACATGACACGTTTAGAACCGCATTTGATCTTTTGCCATGCGCACAGTACACAAATACACATTTTCCGTCATATACTCTGCAGCCACACTTTCAGCAGCCACTCTATTGCTATTGCTTCTTTTTACGTTTTTCAAAGCACAATTTACATTTAAAACACTGAGCAACATCGTGGTTTTATTAACCGTCCCGTTTTGCTTCACCATCTGCACATGCGTAGAGCTTTCTAGTTTCATTTTCAATCCGACAAATGTCCTCTCGATCGGATTAGAAAAGGTTTAAACCACCAATTCAGTCCGATTGACATGTTTATATGTGATCTTTTATAATCTGTGCTTTTAGTGCTATTACGATCAGATTATTAGTCCATGTAAACACAGCTAGTGACAGTTAAGCACACCTCCCCATTTCTCATTACTGTAATGCAAAAAAAATACAATTAAATGATTCTTAAAACTATGAAAATGTAAATGATCTCATTTTGTCTATTTGTATAGAACTTTGTACAATAAACATGGAATAGAAATAGAAAAATTAAGAGAATAACAGAAAAAGGACAAAGAAAACACTTTTAAATAGCCCCTTGTGAGCAGGCCAAAGGCTTTTTAAATATTTGGATTTATGCTGATTTATGCCGATTTTAATATGCGTATCACAGCATATATGCGTTTTGTTTAATGTTATACATTTTATTACAGTAGTGACATCCATCATTAACAATAATAAGAATTTCAAACAAACTATAAAGTGAAATGTCCAGGCAAAAAATATTATAAAAAATATATTTTGAGGGAAATGTGCTGATTTTTCATGAAAATAAAATCACCATGAAATATCTCCATGGTCCTAAAAATAGCCTTCGTTTTGTTTTTGTTATTTTAATGAGTAGCCTATAGTTTGGCTCTCTATAATTTCAAATTATCATCCCCAACGCTGACAGTCATACTGCAGAAAACATACATATGGAGGTTAAAAGTTGGCTAAAGGCAATGCACTTGCTTTCTTTTCCTCACACTCACACAAACCCAACCAGTTTTAGCAGTGAAAATCACACTTGCAAATCACCAGCTGCGATGACCTGCAAATTACTGTTGATATTTGATAAACACAAAGCTTAAAAGTGCTGGTGTGTTCACACTCGCTCAAAACAAAACAATTATGCACAAGTGTTTATTAGCATAGTGCACTCAAGTGCCAGTCGCTAAAAATAGCCTTCCTGGAATTCTATCATAAAATCCATAAAATATCATAAAAAGAGTTTGGCTGTGGTGCTGTGAGGAAGTGTGGAAGAACAGAGGATGTCTGGGAGGAACGTTCTAAACCAACAGTCCTGCCGGGGGGCAGCATGTAATATTTCAAGCGCAGGCTGAGATAGGAGAATTGAAATTAAGAAATACAGAGACATATTCCACATCCCTCAGGCCACACACTGGCTGACAATCCCCGGAGGAATGAAAAGAGAAATAGAAAAACTACAAAGAAAATAGAAAGCAGAAGAGGGCATATATATATATCACATGACATGAAGCAGAACTCAGAAAATAACATGGAGGATGTAGATCTATGGCATGTTACTGCTATACTAGGAGGTTGCACACATCTATGCAAGCATAGGGTGACTTTTAGTAGGGTTGCATAAAATACAGTTTTTACTATGGTAACTGTAGTTTCAGGCACAATATCATAGTTAATAACAATTTTTGTTACTATAATAAAACTGTGGTAACTAGTGTTGTAAGGTATGCCAATGATAAAGTAAAACAGCAGTTCCCCACTTGGTGGATATAATAACTGCACCACTTTGCATGCTAAAAGCATCTCTATTGGTTTTAAAATAATGTGTGTCCTGATGAAATACATTTTTCTGCACATAACACATAAATTACTAATATTTTACTCTATCATGTGACGTTTTACAAGCCAAACCTTGACACCTTGGGTGGTCAACTTGACATGGTCAACTTGATCCAACTTTTGGCTCAACAAATTACGTTTGGGGCAGCACTTTAATCACATTTCTGCAATTCTGTTTAGTACTGCTTGTGGTTTATTAGTGCATTTATAGAGCAAATGTTTGATTAGCTGATTAACAAGGTGTTAAATCAACTCAAAACCTTTAATGTGTTAACAAATAGTTCATTAAAGTTGCACAGAGATCAACTGACCCTGCCCAGTACAAAGATCAGGCAGATGTTCAATCTGTACAAAGTCAGTTTATTAATGTCCAGAGATAGCCTGAACTGAACAAAGTCCTGAAACTACAGACATCCACATGAAAACATCAGCTCAGACCAGCATGAATTTCCAAGCTGGTAAATAGCTGTTCCTATTGGCTTGGTGCTCATCTAGCTAGTGTAAGCCAAGCACAGCTACAGTGCCTTGCAAAAGTATTCATACCCCTTGAACTTTTCCACATTTTTACAACATCATTACAACCACAAACTTAAATGTTTATATTGAGATTTTATGTAATAGACCAAAACAAAGTAGCACATAATTGTGAAGTGGAACCAAAATGATACATGGTTTTCAAACTTTTAAGCAAATAAAAATCAGAAAAGTGTGGTGTGCATTTGTATTTAGCCCCCCTGTGTCAATTCTTTGTAGAGCCACATTTCACTGCAATTACAGCTGCAAGTCTTTTGGGCTATGTTTCTACCAGCTTTGAAAATCTAAAGACTGAAATTTTTGCCCATTCTTCTTTGCAAATAGCTCAAGCTCAGCCAGATTGGATGGTGGAGGGTCTGTGAACAGCAATTGTCAAGTCTTGCCACAGATGCTCAATGGGATTTAGGTCTGGACTTTGACTGGGCCGTTCTAACACATGAATATTCTTTGATCCAAACCATTACACTGTAGCTCTGGCTGTATGTTTAGGGTCATTGTTTTGCTGGAAGGTGAATCTCCCTCCCAGTCTCAAGTCTTTTGCAGCCTCCAACAGGTTTTCTTCCAGGATTGCCCTGTATTTAGCTCCATCCATCTTCCCATCAACTCTGACCAGCTTCCCTGTCCCTGCTGAAGAAAAGCATCCCCACAGCATGATGCTGCCACCACCATGTTTCACAGTGGTGATGGTGTGTTCAGGGTGATGAGCTTACTTTTCCGCCACACATAGCGCTTTGCATTTAGGTCAAAAAGATCAACTCTAGTCTCATCTGACCAAAGCACCTCCTTCCACATGTTTGCTGTGTCCCCTACATGGCTTGTGGCAAACTGCAAACGAGACTTCTTATGTCTTTCTTTCAACAATGGCTTTCTTCTTACCACTCTTCCATAAAGGCCAGATTTGTGGAATACACAACATATAGTTGTCCTGTGGACAGATTCTCCCACCTGAGCTGTGGATTTCTGCAGCTCCTCCAGAGTGACCATGGGCCTCTTGGCTGCTTCTCTGACCAGTGCTCTCCTTGCTCGGTCTGTCAGTTTAGGTGGACGGCCATGTCTTGGTAGGTTTGCAGTTGTGACATACTTGTTCCATTTTTGGATGATGGATTGAACAGTGCTCCTTGAGATATTCAAAGCTTGGGATATTATTTTATAACTGTCTGGTGAGTTCCTTGGTCTTCATGATGCTGTTTGTTCACTAGTGTTCTCTAACAACCCACTGAGGCCTTTACAAAACAGGTGTATTTATACTGAGACTAAATTACACACAGGTGGACTCTAATTAACTAATTAGGTGACTTCTGAGGCAATTGATTGCATTGGATTTTATTTAGGGGTATCAGAGTACAAGGGGCTGAATACAAATGCACGTCAAACTTTTCAGATTTTTATTTGCTTAAAATTTTGAAAACCGTATATAATTTTCGTTCCACTTCACAATTATGTGCTACTTTGTGGTGGTCTATCACATAAAATCTCAATAAAATACATTTAAGTTTGTGGCACTGTATATTGTTCACCAGCACAAGTAGGATGACCAGCTACTGGAGAAGTAAGTAAACCATGTACTACTATGTTAATTAATAGAATAGTTTACACAAGAAAGAAAATTCTGTCATGATTTACCCAACCACAATAACCTCAACATTACCTACCACTGTCACTACACTATTACCTCTGAGCATGAATAGATAAGCACCAAAGCAGTACTACCCAGCATAACAAATCATTCTAGTCTTAGCTGGTTAAGCAGCTTGATGGGGACACCACATAGCAGCATCCAAACTGCAACATATGTTGGTGACCAGTCATGCTGATTTGATTTTAATTATAGTTATAGTTAATTATAGTTTAACTAGTAACTAGTTAACTAGTTTTAGACATAACTATGCTAATCTGCTTGTTCTGGATTTAAAAATATAATTACGAACATTCCGATTAGGCCAATATTAAAAGATAATATCAGGACGTACTGTACATTAGGGTTAGGTTTTCAAATTTATTTGTTTTGTCAGTTTATTGTTCTGTTGAGACTGACTCATTTCTTTTAATGTTTGTGGTCCCCAGAGACCCCAATAATATTCAGAATCAACTGTTCCACTAAGTATGCGTTTTTAAGCTATTAAAATAGACTTGTGGTTCCTGAGACTCCGAACAGAACATAAGGGTTAAAAACTAAATAGGTTTGTATATTAGCAATCACAAAAAAATGATTGACTGTCAGTGTCAGCCAAACTCCATATTAGTGCATCTGTAGCACTCATGTCTGCTGTGGACACAAAAAAGCCACAACAAAAAAATAAAATAAAATTAATTAAAGAAAAAGAAAGTTCAGTGAAGCAAGGACAGACATGTATAAAGATAGACACAGTGGTGGAGAATTCAAAGAGAGTAACCTGGAGACACATCAGAAACGAAGACCAGAGAAAGAAACTTTTGCACATGACAGAAAATACACAAACATAATGACAACATTTGTCCCTGAGGAGAAGGCAAAACGTTTCATGAGTGCAAAGAGTTTTTCTCTCGTTCATCAGACTGTAAAAGAGAGAATGTCTTAAAAGGAGATCAGGAGAATCTGAAATGGACTGAGCTGTTGCTAAAGGAGAGTTTATAACGAGTGAATGAAAACAAACAGCTCCATCCTGCATCATTCTGTCACACTGCACAATGGCAAAGTAACAATACCCACTCACCCACATACACACACACATCTCACTGCTTACCTTTCCATCACAACGTTTCACCACAAACTGATCCAGACCAAGGTCTATTAGAGAGAGAGAGAGAGAGAGAGAGAGAGTCAACACAGTTTTACTGTGGCAACAAGTCACAGTGACTTAATTTGCAATTCACTTCAATTTAGCATTGACGTTTTGCTAAACTAACAATGTTGTAACAATAAATGTAACCATTTCATATGATTTGTATTAGTTTTTTGTTTTAACTGACATTTTCCTCCATTTACAATGTATTTAAAAAATGGTATATGGATTCATACAATAAGAATTCCTCTCCATCGTTAGTTAAGATCCACTAGAAGTGTGTGGTGTGTCTACAAAAACACTGTCCTCTGTGTGCATTTCCTTTTTCTATTGTTTTAAGGTGCTTGAGACATTTCTGGAAAGCAAATTTTGGCCAGTGGGTGTGTAGCCCCCAAAACAACTTTAATGTTGGGGGCGTGGTTTCTGGCAGTGCTTTGCCCAAAAGGACAGCCCGAGATTTAATGTTGTGTTTACAAACAGTAACAGAAAATCCTGCATAGTGCACCTTTAAGCTAGTCACAATACAACCTTCTACAACATTAACATAAATCCTGAAAGAATTCACACAGGACACTGCCTTGAAATTTCACATTAGAAAAAAATTAACATTAGGGTTGCGTATCTTGTCTTAAAATGCTTCCTATGCAAGCAACTCAGAAAGTCTTACATCTGTGCTTTTATCACACATAAACAGGCCTATTTTTGTGCATGCATCTTTCAATCTCACTAGTCACTTGCATTAAGATGTCATTACAGGAACTAGGCCATAACTGACGTGTACAAGTAATTAAAATGTTAGCTATTATGGACTCATTTCCATGTTACAGAGCTTCCAAGTAAATGTCATTCCTACATTAATTTTAACAACAGAGGGCTGAATGTAATATTAAGGTCAATGAGCTAAATTAAGCCAAATGAAATACACTCTGTGCCTAATCTTTGGGTCAGTACTTTAGTCTTTAGTCCCTAGGTGACTGAACCCTAACCAGCTTCATAAATGAGCTGGTATTCAAAAGCAGGCTAGGAAAATGAAGTACTGGTAGATTGGCACTACCATTTATACCAAAATAGCAACAAAATGCGGAAAACGTTTTCCATCATATCAGCAGTATCTCAATTTAGTTAGTGGACAGTAAATATACAAATTCCACTTCAGCAAAGGTTAAGGTCATGAAAATTAATTTAGCCTGGCTGAAGTTGCTTCAGAATCTTTCTGGTACCTTAAAGGTGTTTCATTTCTCCAAATGCAAAAATTCTGACCTTTGTAAAATGGGTTTCTCAAACCCCTACCACCTGCTATTGGTGACTTGCACTTGCAGAAATGCACTTGACTTGCACTTTCTGCTACTTGAGACCTGGACCGCTTCTGAGCCGAGCGTATCTCTCTAATTCTGCTGCTAAAACAGGATGAATTATGGAACAGCTTTCCTGGCAGCCAGATAAATAATGAATTTTATGTTCACTTCCCCTCTCTTTTCTCCATAAAGGAAAGCCATACTCTTTAAACTTACTTAAATGACATCACATGCCACTGTGGTATAGTATGTTTAATGCCACAACACCCACAGATGCAACGAGGTTATTTGTTCTGACTGACAGTAACGATATGGGTGCTTCTAGTGTGAAAATGACACTCCAGACAAAAGCTACAAAATGGTAACGCTTTAATCCAACAGTTAGCGGTTCTCTGTGAACCACGGCAGCTCGAATGTCAGGCAATCCCTGTGATGAATATATGAAGATTCTCATGTTTTTGCAGACAAAACTAGGCGACTCCCTCAT
The DNA here is from genome assembly GCA_036877585.1 of Botia kubotai. Classification (NCBI taxonomy): domain Eukaryota; kingdom Metazoa; phylum Chordata; class Actinopteri; order Cypriniformes; family Botiidae; genus Botia; species Botia kubotai. The sequence goes on along the minus strand of JAZGTI010000974.1, from coordinate 36,037 downwards.
AAGTGTACCACATGTAACTCAAAAGCTCTTACAGCGAACAGTTATTTATTCACTATGTTTGGAGGCGTGTCACCCAGAGGACAATAAAGAAACAAGAAGAACTCTTCATCTGAGCCCAATCAGGCAGTAAACTCTACTAAAGCTGATGAAACTCTGTTACTGTGTGTTTTACACTAATTTACAGAATTTCTACTCGTTTTTTTCCTGTATACGAAGCCCTACCACCTTCCATACAAACACGCACGTTTATGCAGCACGTTTATGCATTCTCGCAGAATCAGCGAATTCATCACATTAGTCAAATGGACCACTTTTATGATGCACAGAATTAGCACATTAGTCACATGGACCACTTTTATGATGCACTTCTGATGTTTTTGTTCTAATGTTGAACTTTGAGAAGCCCTGGTAATCTTTCACTTGCATTGTATGGAAAAAACGACAAGGACATCTATCAAAAAAACGATTTAATCTGTAAAAGAAAGCAATTCAGATTTGCAACACAAGTGTGATCAAATACTAATCAGAGATCGTTCATGTCTGAATGAACTATAACTTTAAAAGTGAAAACTCTGTTAAGAACGAAGAGATGGAGCGATACATACAATAAAGGAAACAGAAATAAAGGGAGACTGAGGAAAGGGAATAAAAAATGTGGGGATGTGCATGTGAATCTTAGGAGTGCTGAGGTGCGCAGTATGAAGACACAGCTGTTCACCTCCACTGTACATTCATTTGGACTCCAACAAAGGATAAGAGTTCCTTATTACAGAGAAGGCTATGCCTAATATAATTTATTTCAGCCTGAACAGCGAATACATTCCTTTGTCATTCCAGTACCAATACATCCCTAAAGTGCTTATTTAAGTGGGTCTTTTCTAATATCTACTGTGCTTTAATAGTGTCCATTTCTCTTTACATGGTTTTACTGACAGGACCTGTGATTAAAGCACATCTGAATTTATTACAGAAAAGTACTGCACTTACCCAGCTACAGCAGAACAACATCCTTATCAGCCACTATAAAGGCAATGATTGGTAAATAAGAGTAATAAGATTGTAACTCTAAATTCTCACTGGATGAGTAACATTAGAAGCTGTTGTAAAATAGCCTAGTAACTGTGAAAACACATCAGGTCACTTCTAATGTGGCAACTCTGGTATAGTACATTGCAAAGTTTAACAGCAGTTTAAAGGTATAGTTCACCAATGAATGAAAACTCATTATTTACTCTACTCTCATTTACTAAACCCATTATATATTATGTTTTCCATGACATATCAAGTCGAAACTCAAGTCGAAATAATGCACCACATAATACAAAAGTAAAAAACTGAACAAATTTTAAACGTGAATTGTAAATAATTACAAATTAACTAAACAGAGCTATTAACTAAAAATGTTCTTTACTGGGTGAACTATTCCTTTAACATTTTAACTCCCATTGCTTCAGATTAAAGGGTGCTGGTCTATTAATAGAAACACTGTTTCAGAACCAACAAAGGTTGTTTCTACAAGATGTCCAACTAATGTACATCACAATAAACCTAAAACACTAAAATGTGTGACCTTCAACTCTCATTCAAGTTTATTCATCATCTACTTCATTAATATTGGGATTACTTACCAAAATATTGTATACTGCATATTGATCCAAAATCCTTTTTACGTTTTACACACATTTACAGTTATCAGCTTCTATAAGTTATTAATGACAAGTGATCAAATCTCTCCTCTCAGCCCCACCTCTGTCTGTGACCGACAGAATCTCTTTTCTACCCTCCTAATTAATTTACATTATCACACACACACAAACAGACACAGACATGCAAAAGCCAATGAAATGGTTTAAGGGTTCAAGAAGGTTAAAATTGTGACAAGAGCTTGAATTTCACATGACAGCAGCAGATGTGGGAGAACATGATCAGATTACTCCATTACTCCGATGTGTTAGACACATGATACAGTAGTCACATATCACAGCTTTAACATGCACAGCACATCACAGACTTAACACAGGAAATTAGTTTGAGAGCTAAGTGAGCATGAGAGGCCAGTGGCTATTAGTGTATTTATGAGCGTGTCAAACATATAGCTATTTACAGATATAGAAACAAGACTCCCCATGAAATGACCATGACTGAAGCATCTTTGTGCATTTGTGTGAGAGTGTGTGTGTGAGAGAGACAGAGAGAAAGAGAGAGACAGGGTTGTGTGCCATTCAGAACAGAATTCAGCATGCCTTTTACACTTAGTAAATGTGAATTAAAACTGAATTGAGCTAAACAGGATGCAGAACTGTAATTTGAATGAAGACATGTTTTAGCAAACTGTGTTTCAATTTACATATATTGTATTATATTTAATAAATTAACTGTACTTCTGCACTAATGGGATAGTTCACCCAAAAATGAATATTCTTCCATTAGGAATACTCAAAACACAAAAGAAGATATTGAAATGTCTAAAAAATGAATAGGCGTCAATGTTGTTTGGTTACCAATATTCTTCAAAAACTATCAGTTTATTGTTTTTTTTTAAAACAAAATGTCATACAGGTTTGGAATGACATGAGGATGAATAAACAAATTTTCAGTTTTGGATGAATTATCTCTTTAATACGGTAGTATGGTTAAGATGTTGTATGACAAAATACAAATCTGTTTTGGTTGCTGGGTTAAGTATTAAAGTTAGTTATGGGAAAGCATGTCTATTAAGTTAAGAAAAATATATTCTGAATATCACTACATAAACAACCGTAATTAGTCCAATTTAATTGTTAATTTATTTAAGCAGATTTCGACTGTGGACTTTCTTCGAATTGCAGAAAATTGCAAAAGTTCAAATTTCAATTTAGCATCCTGTGACACATGGCCAGTTCAAATTCAGACAGGTGAACAGAAATGGAGTCTGTTCTGAAATTCTGCTTAACTCTGGGGCTGGAACTTACTCTCCGGCTGCTTTTCATTGGGTGTGATGGAGCGCACAAAGTCCTGTGGTGTCATGTACACCTCTGCTTCTCCGTGCTCGTGGATGATCTTCAGTGTGGCGAAGTAGCGAAATATCTTGTCTGGGGTGGAATACGCCCTGATCCTGTTCTCATACTCCATCACCTGCATCACACACACACAGGCAGTAGCAGTGACGAGGAGTAACTGACTAAAAGTAGCTTCTATACCAGCTAAACTACATTCTTCAGTAATGTGTAACTACATTCTTCAGTAGTGTGCAGTTTAGCAGTAGAATGAGTTTAGGTTTTACACTAAAGTAGCAGTATAGTGTGACAAAACACAATTACTTCCTGTTTCACACTGTACTGCAAAAAGCTGTAGCTGTAAAGCCAAAAGACTAACCAATAACCAATCACACTCACCAATAGTATATCAGATAGAGACAGAGGGAGATTTATTTTTAACATTAGAGTGTTAAAATGTACAAATCATGTGTGTTCATTTACATGGATGATTCATGTAAATGAAGCAGTATAAAAAAAGAAAAAAGCATGATTCTGTCTATCATTTGATATTAATTCTTGAATTGGTTGGAAGGGGAGCGGTTGCGAAAAGATGCTGAAAACAATCATTTTATTTTTATGAATATAAATTCTTTAGACTGCACTGATGAATCATAAACATTGGTTAATAGTTTCAGTAAAACTAAGGGCCTACTTTTTTAGTCTAACTGTACGTTCTATATGGTCACATCTGATATAGGTAAATATAAAATCCTGCTGAATAGACATGTAACTTGTAATGGAGATTTTAAGGCACAGTCTTTACAATCACAGAAGTTATGAATTACGAGCAGTCTAAATGTTTGTTATGAATAACCTGGGGTGCATTTCTCAAATATTTATGGGAGGTTGGATTGGAAACAAAAAATTAATTCTGTATTTAACTTGTGCATAAAAATGTACTTTGTGTATCTGAAAATATTGAAAAATTTAATTGATAACTAAGAGCAATTAGCACAATTTACAGCTGGTGAATCGCTCTCAACATCTTCAAAGTCTTTAGCAAATGTCAAGTTTTTGTGTTCGACTCTGTATGTAGGCCACAGTAGGCTAATTAACTCCATTTCTATACTAATTAACTGTCAGTTCAAGCACAGCTATTAGACGACAGAAGTAGTTGTAATTGTAAGATGAAGTAAATGATGACTTGACGTTTAGGAAATAATAATCTGCTTGTTATGTGAAATTTTAATGATCAATCAGCACAGACGAGGGGACTCAACAACTAACTTATATTAAAGAGGTCAGTTTTTTCCACCATCACAACACATTGCAGAGGTCACACATCTGTTGGGTACATGTAATTGTTGGTCTGTTTATTCATCACTTCAAACATCTGTGGCCACTGCACTTGACAATGTGTCAAGTTAAAAGCAGTTTAACTTAAAAAAGCGTTTTATTTAACCCTGTGTTCTGTTAACATGTCCTGCATGAATGTCCTGCATGAGGATATGAAATAATGCAGGACGCAAACTCAGGTCATCTGCACACAAGCACAACCCTTTATGTAAAGGAATATGCCTACTGAGCTTCATAGCTAAAACATCATTGTATTCCCGCATATAGATTGACATTGGCCCCCTTTCTTACATCTATTTGCATATTTAATTGTGGTTAGTCTTAATTTGTCCCGCATATATTTTACAATCTATAGCCGCCTTTATACTGCAAAGACAGTGCCAGGTTGTCTGCATTCTTATGCAAGGCAGACAGAAAACAAGATGCAAGGTTATTATCATGATAACAGCAAGATGACTACATTTACACAGAACTGAAAAACTTCACCTTTTTTAGCTTTGCAAGCACAGGTATTACCTTCAAGAAATGCAAATTTAGCTTTTGAATGTATTCGTTTAAAGTGATCTTGACATTTGGTTTAGAAATATTACATACATTGAGAATGTCGGTTGTACCAGCAATAACTTTGCACCAACAAAAATAGTTTGATTTTATGTTATAGAATTAATATTTAGTATGAGAAAACACACATTTTAACCAGCAGTGCACTTTGTAACCCTCTATAACCTAGAGCTACAATATGCTATAACAAATAATCTGCATGTATATTCAGGCAGTAATTTAAGCAGGCAGCTCAAATGTCCATTGTCGAAAACAATAATGGGAGGAGAATATGATGCATGCTGCCTGTCTGTTTAATAAGAGCATGTTGAAATAGAGTAAACAGAGGCCATGCTCGCTAACTGCCATCTGCATAATATCACTGATGCTGAATGGAGTGTGTGCGTGCGTGCCATATTAACAGACAGAATGGCATCTAACTGGCAACCACTCTGGGCTAGAATTGATGCCAGTTGACACAGGTACATCTACACTGCCATCCATTCAAAGGTTTGGACTCACTAAGACATTTCTAAAAGAAATGGATGCCTCATATCACCAACTTGATTAAAAGTAGTCACAACACTAGTAATGTAAACTATTAATACTGTTTGAAATCACTGAAAATTCTTATTTTATATGTAACGGCAAAGCCCTATTTTCAGCAGGCATTACTCCAGTGTATTAACAAAACATCATTTTGAAGTGATAATCTTCTACTTGCGAGGCATTGTTTTTTAAATTATTACAGCTTAAAATGATTTTCCTGCTTAATAAAGTATATATATTGAAATTCAATGTCTGTTTCAGATGGTAAAGTACATTTCCATTACAGTTATGCAATTTGGCAGATGCTTTTATCCAAAGCTACTTGTAGTGCATTTAAGGAATACAGTACATTTTAGCCATTTGTGTGTTCCTATAGAATCCAGCCCATTAACTTGACATTGACACTTTAACACTGTGGCTTGTAAGTATAAAAGTGTTTATTTTTTACATGGCTAAAAAGAAACATTTCTCTAGAAAGTCTGCTCTACACACTTCTGTCTTGAAGTAAGAAAGTAAACTGGATTGATCCAGAACAGAGAGAGAAGTGGGCGACCCACAAGAGCAGAAGATTACAGAAGGATCAGATGAGCACATCAGAGCCTCTAGTTTAAGAAGCAAACTCCTCACCAAAAAACAGCTACATCTGCAAGAGTGACGAGAACTCTGAGAACCATGAATTTCAAAGACAAACCTGAAATAAAAGTATGAATTTCAAAGACAAACCTGAAATAAATGTAGAATGAACCAAAGCACTTTAACAGGATAGAACACCATTATTTACTCACCCTTATGTCTTTCCAAACCTATGTGACTTATTTCCTCTGTGGAACAAACAGAAACTATTTGGAGGAATATCTCAGAGGTTTTGTGTGTACAACAGAAGTCAATAGGTGCCACTGTTGTTTGGTTACCATTATACTTCAAAATATCTTCTTTTGTGTTCAGGTTTGGAATGACACAGGGGTGAGTAAATGATGAATGAAGTTTTGGGTGAACTATCCCTTTAAGGCTAGACAGTAAAGAATCAGAATAGAGTAATATGAATGATGACAGTTTAAGGTAAGTGATTCTAATCACAGCTATGAGAAGTACTGCATACAATGAAACTTTATCACCTGACAGCTAGAATGTAAACGATCTGTACGGCTGGCATTACAGAAAGAGGACTCTTTACATTGATGTTTTTATTTTAAACTAAACTAACTAGACTAAATGGACATTTGTAAGATTCTAAATATATTAAAACAAATATGTATTGTTATTCTTCTGTGCAAACATCAGACTACAATCTGAGCTGAAGGTGAAAGCCAATAACTATTAATCAAAGCTCAAGGAGAAATTTTTACATTATCTATAGAAATGGTTATTTACTTTCAAACTATGATGAAAGAAGGGACAAACAGAATGATAAAATGACTGACACCCGTCAAAAACCATCTGCTTATTAGTTTCTGCTTTTAGGATTCCAATTTCAAGCCGTTTAAGAAGATTACCAACATGACACTTCAGCTGCTTTTCAAAATGACTCTTAGTTTGAAGGGGACACTCGAAATGTCCTCGAGAAGTTGGTTGAAAGGACATAAGAACACAACAAAAATCTATATATAAAATAAAATGAAACCGATCATTTCAACCCAAATAAATTCTGATAATTCTGACACTCTGGATAGCCGCATTCAAAGCTGTTGTTAAAGTAGTGACCTGCGACTAACATATTCAATTGAATACTTAATAAGGAAGGTATTTTACTTGATATGAATAATTATTGATCTATATCAATTATATGTTCTACATCTAAAGTTTTTGAAAATGTAATTTATAAACAACAGTCAAATTACTTGTGTATTAAAAATTTCTTATCACCTTTTCAATCAGGCTTCATGTCTTACTATTCCACTACTACTGCATTACTTAAGTTTACTAGTGCTGTGTTTTCAGTGGCAGATAAATTTTTTCCGGATTTAACTAAAGCTTTTGATTTGGTTGATTTTTTAATTGCTTCTAGATAAACCATGCAACTGGTCTAACAGAAAATGTTGTTTTGTGGTTTTATTCATATCTGCATAATAGAAAACAATGTGTTGTCTTAAATGGTAATAAATCTGATTTTTTTATTCAACAAAGAGGTGTTCCCCATGGTTCAATATTAGGACACTCCTTTGACTTTGGTTATCCGTTCATACAGACAGTAGTGGAGTCGCTCCTGTAAGCTGTTGTACGAACAGGACAATTCAAGAGTAACACCTGTTAGTAACGTTTGTCAATACCACACACTGACTACGTAAACTTACTCATAGGCTGAGAAGAATATGAATACACCCAAACAAACACAAAACACAGACAGGCGTCTAATGTAGTCTGCTATATGATGATGAATGACCTTATCCATCAAAGGCACAGTCCTGTCTTCATGTATTGTTGGTGTGATTTATACTGTTTATTGTAATGGTGCATCCATAATTCATAAAATAAAAAGGCTCACACCTTTTAGTTTGCCTTAAAATGAAGGTATGGTACAGGTGTGGTTATAAACACAAGCTTTGACCTAAACATTGAAATTACATTCACATCTGGCTATTTCAGGGCAAAAATACATCATCCTGCCAAATTTCGCCTTTTTCTGAGGAACATATACACACAAAACATAGTCAAACTAAGTAACCAAGAACTTTAATCAGTGCAACCATGATTCTCAAAAATGTGTAAATGCCAAAGCCAGTTATGCTGAAAAATTGGCCTGGCTTTACCAATACAGAGCGGTCTACATAAAATAACAGACACGTATGCACAGAGATTTTCAAACTGTCTTAATCACTCAGGGGGAATCCTCTCTGGATTGTGTCCTAAGATGACTTCTAAACTGTATCCATATAAATGGGTCATGTACTACACTTTTGCATCAGTTTATTATTCTCTGAAGTCCACCTAGAATGTTAGTTAAGGATAGTTACACCAAAAATCGGTTACAATTTAGTTTTTCATTACTATTTCCACCATCTCCCATCTTAATTATACTTATTTACAGAAAATACCAATACAAACTTAAAAAAACTACAGCCATATGACATTGTGTATACATTGAAAACAAGTGGAATGGAGGAATCCATGTTGTGGATATTGCCATTTTTTAATGCACTTTTATTCTGGCACACTTTCTAAAGCCTGTGCAATAAGACCAATTTTTTGACCATTTCTTCTTTTTCAAATTGAGGGTATGACACTTTTAACAGAGCGAGGTTTTTACAGTGCCTTTCATTTATACTTCAGCCATGTAATCATTAGGTTTAAGAAAGCTCCTGTTATATATGTCCTCTTCAAAGGGAACATTTGCTGTTGAATGAACAGAAGCATAATACATTTTTTACTCTAATTCATGACTCTTTCCCTTTACTGATACATCTGCTTGTTCCAGCTGCTGCCTTCATATCACATTTTCCCCCAGTTAATGTCAGCTGCATTTCATTAACTCTACTACTAATGCCCTGCCACTTTCTGCTGATGGCAGATCACAAGACATCCAGTTTAGAAGTATGCAGGTTCATTTCATCACTGTGATTTGCATGTTTAGATGTGAGCCTACGTGTCTTATTTGCACATTGTAAAGGCAGGCGGAGTGGATGGGGCTGACCTCATCACAATGAGATTGAGATGATATAAACACATTGATTACCTTGCGGTCACGAAATCCGATTCTTTGTTTCTTCTTCTTTCCTTCTGATCCCGCCTCCTCTTCCTCTTCTCCACTGCTCGACTCAATTGCGCTATCTAAGTCTGCCTCATCTTCTTTCAGTATCTCCTCCTTGTGCATCTGTTCCTCATGCTTGACTGAAGACCCTGCCTCCGCATATGCTCTGCCAATTAGGCATGATTGTGTTAACTACATTTCGATTAAAGATTTTAAAGACAATAAATAGACTTTGGATTAGTGTGTACTAATGAATTGTGCACAAAAGACCAGTAACATTAGCATTAAGCAAGCAAAAAATAGGCAATTCTAAACTCATGTTGATTTTAAAGCATACTCTCAAGTCCTACTACCACCTATTATATTCAGAGTTAATATTGTCATTTAAATGTCATTGTGTGTATTTATCTAGTTTATTGATGTGTCCCTTATACTAAAAGTCAATGAAGGGTGCAACGAGGCCAATATCTTTATGACACAAAGCAATAATTGAAAAAAAGAACAGCCGTTGATTTGATGGTTTGTGTGTTTGTAGGTGTGTCCAATAACTCAATTTAATGACACATAAGGAAATTGACTGCCCAGGCCAAGACCTGAAATGCCATCTCATCCCATAACTCCTTCATTCTATAGATCACCTCCCAGATGCATTTCCCTATACTGCTGATATATCCTCCCCTCTATTCATCCACACATCCTGGGAGACTGGCCTTCATCCACACTGTAGATAAATCTCTGCAGATATGGCCTCAGTGAGGACATTTAAAGCTGAAGGCTGTCATTTCTTCCACGTTAATATACTTTCCCCTAGCTCAGTTGTGTGTTGATATTTAGTCACCCAAAGTTTAACTTGGCATGAGTAGAAAGGGTTTGCTGGTGAATTTCACAAAACCTGGGTCCAGGTCATGTTTTACTCCAAAATTAAAGATACAATATGTATTTTTCTGTTACATATTGTATGAGGTCTACAACATGTAAGAGGTTGCATATTCAAAACAACAACAGAGACCCAGGTTAATGATTCTTGGATGCTGTGATAAAGTGTTCATCATCTCCACTGTCGATGGAAATCAATCTGACAGGACTTACAAATCATGTTCATGGATGGCAATGAAATAAAGTCTGTTGCATTAAATAACTACTGTTACGTTTGATCCCAATTTTAGTTATTTATAATGAATTAGTGTCAAGTAATGCAATGTTTAATGCCAAATTATTACGTCATTTTATTTTAATAAAATAAAATGTAACATCACAGTTTTATATGTTTTAAACTATTATATTAACAGTACATTTTAACACCCACAGAATTTGCAAATCTGCACCATAGAGCTTTCAAAACATTGCTATGTTTGAGCCGTCTGAAAGGACAAGTGGCTCAACCAATGGAATGAGTTTGGGGTGGGGCTACCTACTAATTATTTGCTTAGCATGGAATTAATGGGGAGGTGTGGAAACCTGACTGGAAATTGGTCCTGACTGGTCATTGTTGTCGCAATTCCATTGGGTAGTGACAATGTGTCACATTACAGTGATAACACCATCAAACCCCAGCATAGCACATAAAAACAAATAACAGCTGCTGGAGCGCTTAAATGTGTGAATGCAGTCTTTTATTTGTATGGCACTATATGGCTGTACCTTGTCCATAGCAGTCCAGTGCTGGCCGCAACACCTGTCACCCCTGCCAGTGCAGCCAGCATCACTCGACGGCGCTGATTGGAACGGAAGGCACCAGTGTAATGCCGTCTCGACAACTGCACCATCCCGATGGTGGCAGCCGTTACAACCCGCAAGCGGTACATACTGAGATAGAGAAGAAGAGAGAGTTAGAAGAAAGTGATTACAAATAAAAGGTTAATTTAAAATGACAATAAAATCTATATACAAATAGTTAACTGACTGCACTAAAACACAACTAAAATAATTGTACATATTTAAGTAGGCCAACATATTTAAAGTTACAAACTTTTATAAAAATCTACCCCTCAGCACACCACCACTTTTATTAAGAGTATTAGGGCTGATGTCAAATGGCACATTATAATGTGATTGGGTCTAAACTTGAAGCAGCAAATGGGGGTTTTGGATGTTTTCTTTATACTGTTTGGATTAGAATCTTTTCTTTGTAGCTGGAAACCCTTAGCCTGCAAATCCTGCAAACTAAATAAACAGTAGCATAAAAAAACATGGTATACTTATATTGGAACATCAGAGTCTTTTACAAGAACATCAAACCGTTATAAAAACATCAGATCTTTAAACGTACAGCAGATCTTTATACAAGAACATTAGATTTTTAAAATGTACAGTAGATATTTCAGTATCTGAATCACAAATGTTTTAATTTGATATAGGTGCTGAAGAACAACTGTTAATTCTTTATTTAAATTTAGGTTTCCTAATTTGCTGTGGTATGCTCCATCTCCCTCACAGTTGAGTGCACCAGCCATTCAAAGTATTGAATACCTCAATTAACTCCAGTATCTCCATTGAGCGCAAGCATGAATGTATGCGTAAAAATGTTGCCACCTTTTTGATTCTTTATTTCTGCAGTAAATTCCTTGCACATGCACTGTTATCCCATGCACAGTCGGAGATATTTTTGTGTTAGAGAAAATTGTGGCTGTGTCCAGACAGTGTACATGGACCTCAGCAAATTCTGCTTGTGACAAAATTACATAATGCAGACTGTCGCATGATGGAGCAAAACACAGACATGCAAAAAGAATTTTGCATCCAATATTTTAAAGGTAAGAGGTTGAAGCACAACAATGCAGAACCATTAAAACAACTCTTCAGTCAGCATCACCTTCCCATTGTCCCTTTAATGATGTAAAAATTCCATTTGGAATTTTAAGGCTAGGACATAAACTGAAGACAACTGGCTACTTTACAAATGGTCTTATGCCTTATAATAGCCAGCATCTCAGCTTCCTGTTTCAACAGGACATACACCAATATAAAAAACTGTGCTCGTCAAGCGAGTTCTTAGACCTTAACTTTCCAAATTTTGATAAATAACATATTTAAAGAAAATACAGGTATAGTTTTGTTAACCTATCAGAATTGTTTATAATAGGGGTAATGTACTGAAAACAAATAGTACAGAGTACAATCTCCAACTTTTGATTGAATTCGCAGGAGACATTTTGAGACCTAAATTTTTAATGTTCTTTTGTGTCAATTTTCCAGACCCCCCCTTCATTTTTCATTGAAAAGAGCCAACTTATCATTTCACACACATCTTGCGACAACAAACCACAGACAGACAACGAACGATGAACTATCCCTCTGTGCTGTTTCATGTTTCTAAGAAGGGAAGCCAAAGGCTCTGTGGAGACTCAAGAGCCACCTGTCCATTTTCCAATATTGACTGTCATTTGATTGAGGTCCTGATTCAGCAGAACATAGCGCTCTACATGCTAATTGGAGTGAGCACTTGTGCGTGACATTGTAGACTGATGGGACTCGGGTCTCTGGGGTTCAGAACAGTGTGACTTTGGCCAAGAGCACAGCAGAACTGTTCAAACAGAGCAGAAACTGCAGTAGCCCAGTACACACCCAAATGGGTGTTTTATCTTTGTGGCTGCAACCGGTACAAGCTTTCTTAACTTTGCAAGGCTTAGGTTATGACCATTACAACATTATTAATTAAATTTTTCAATTTAATTAATAATGTTATTAATTCAAATTCAAACATAGTTGTTGTTATGCACATTTCAATAGGATTCAAAACTGGTCTAAATTTAAGCTGTGAAACTTTGTCAAACACAGTACCAATTATTTGTAATTTAAACATAATATAGCCATAATATGGCATGTTCCTGTAGCTTAAGTGGTACAGCGTTGTGTTAGCACATGTAATGATAAAATGCTTAGCTTACATGTACTGTAAGTTACATACATACAAATTAGGAATACATAAATATAGATGTAAACATTTTGCGCACCATACACTTTGCAAGCAACCAATGTGGCATGCCATTATAAAGTTTAAAAAGTTCATAACATTTAATTTTACATGATCTTTGGTAAAACACAATCAAGACCTTGTAAAGTCCTAAAGCGCTTTGGGCAAAGTTTCAAATAAAAATACGGTGTAAGTTTCCTTCATAAGACATTCAAGGTTACCAAGTTTTACGAAGGAAACTAGCAAATTTGTGTATGGTAATATATGAGATGACAGGGCAAACACTTCATTAAGATTTATTTTTAATGCTTTTTCCAACATTAACCTTCACACATGATCAAGATTCAGTTTAGCGATAAATGTGTTTACACTCAAATAAGTTAGTCAAGACCAGTTTCTAAGCCAATAATAATGCCCTATTAGACATTCTCAGCACAGCAACATGGATCAATATGAGTATTACTACAGTTGTTTCAGGTGGCTGATGTACCTACACTTCAGAGAAATCTATAATCATGGAAACTAGTTTTAAAAACCTTCATGTCTTGAAAATTGGGTAGGTGATTCTTTCCAGAATCATTGGTTAAAATGCTCTTCACATCCTGATAGCAAAATAAGTGGTCTAAAGATATTTTCTGTGGAAGGCACAGGGCCATAAAAATGTTCGTCCAATCATCGCATTTGGTCCTAATGCAATAACAGGATGTCCTACTTGCCTGTCAAACTATGTATGTGCATACCTCTGCACACCCTGCTTGCACAGACAATCTTCCGTCATCAGTGTGTTCATAGGTTTTGGAGGAGGAATGGCTTTGGGGAGCACTCTAAAGGGAGGGTGGATTCCTATGCTTTGCTCAGTTGCACCTGGGCTTTGGGAACATGCTTAATAATAACCAGCTTCAAGACAAGAAACAGTTTTTAACTGCTGTGGCAAACCTTAGCTCTGGTATCTTAAAGCCACAACCTCTCCATTGGCCCAGAACCTTTGAGACTCGCAAATCCATTTACTGAAAGAGAGCTCTTTAACCTTGTTTCACTCCAATATTTAATACTCAACAACAAACAAATCACAGCACTGAGCTTCACATGTCCAGCGGCAACCTGGAATAAGCTTCTCAATATACATCAGTGATCAAACAGCCAGATAGTTTTCAAATAAGTTTCTGTCGGTCACTGCACCAATGGGAGATATCAGGGCCAAGAAAACCAGCTGGGGCAGAATGTGAGTCAGAAGTAGTCTTGTTTTCTTGTCCAGCATTCTTGTTTTCTTACAGTGCAAATTGAAGATGATATCACCAAAACATGATATCCCACTGTCTCACACTGTGTCTCATTTATAAAATGTTGCGTAGAATCCATCCTACATTTAATCGAACATTTTTCACAAATTGATTCAGGAAAAGCAAATGCACAAATTCGCACATACCCACCTTTTTTAAATGTGAAAGCATGAAAGACTCCTTTTCATTGTCCAGACCAACCTTATTATTACTGCTACTTAGATACCTATTACCAAATACTACAGGTATTCCAAATACCTGTAGTAATTTGACTAGTAATTCAAATGTACTTCTCTACATCAAAGATTTTTTTATAACGTTGAACATTGGATTTTAGTGTACACACACCCTAAGATCAAATCTGTGCATACTCACATTTTATAAATGAGGCCCATTGGGACTCATTTACTATTCATTGTGTACAAGTACTTAATTATGTGCAACATTTCTGCCAAATTCTCAGCAAATCTGTCTGCAGTTAATATTTAACATCGCACCCCACACCATTTCCATATAAGGGCTTTCGACAGAACCCCACCCCACCTGTACAGCCTTTCGCCACTCTCTGCAAACATATGCTGACCCTTGTCTGTAGCAATCCTATTTGCATTTGATCATCAAATAAACTGATATAAATCAAAGCATATGACACACCTGGCTAAACAACCTTAAGATGTGAAATGCAATACTCTCGGTTTGTAAGACATAACCTCCAGCAAAATAGCATACCTCGACACCAAAAGTAAGGCACAGCTTTCTTATATAAAAAACAAAAACAGCAGAAACAATGGAAATAACTATGGCATTTGTATAGCATAATTTGACCTACTGCGCTGATATCTTATTTAAATTTGATTATAGGATCTTTAGATCTACAATGACAGAATGGACTGCCCAGGTAGAGTCTCGATAACCTGAGATGATATAAAGACAGTGAAGCTTGTCAAACTTTAGAAAATCATATCTTGGTCACAAGACAAGACATCAAGTAGGGTTTAGTTCCAACCCTAATTAAACACACCTGAACCTGCAAATCAGGATTACTAGAAGGCTACGGGCAGATGGGTTTTATCAGGGTTGGAACTAAACTCTGCAGGGCACTGGCCCTCCAGGAACAAGTTTGGCCTTCCCTTATAAATGATATCTATAGCATATCAAAATTTGAGTAGAACTTATAATAGTCAGATAGGAGTCTTTCTAAGATGGTAAAGTACTGCAAAATATCAGTTTTGTATAAAGTAAATAAGTGGTGTAAAGGATAAAGTGGTATAGGATTCAGAGCTTATGCTAATATACTAAAGTTTTATATTAAAATGTGTAGCATTGACCACAACAAGCCACATCAACAGACAATCAGATGATCAATCCAAAGAAATCTATTTTTAGCATGTATTTTAACATGTATGACGGTAATCCCATGGTATCCTTTGATGTACATTGTTGACATGGTACTTTAAAGTGCCAGGCTATAGATAACATCATCACAGTGCTGTTTTGTTTAAGATGTGTTTATCCCTACAATACAAACTGCAAGTCAACAACAATAGACGTGATGCATTTAATATAGAAACAAAACCACCTGAACGAAGATGACATGGTTCCAAAGTATCAGTCTCTATTTTAGTCTCTAAGCTTACAAAGAATTAGGATCCAGACGGTTTGTAATATGATTTACAGTTTACATTGACTATCTGAATCAGTGAGACGTGATGCAGTAGTGTTAGCTTGCGCTACACAGCCCTTATTATACACTTCTTTTAATAACTAATAAAGCAATCTAAGAAGTCTGACGACAGCGAGTATGCAACTTTTAACCTCCTAAAGTGTAATATGGTTATGCGATCAGTTGATGTCAGACATCCCCGTTATGTAAACAGTCAGGCAAACATTGGTTCTACTCGCTAGCTCCAGGAGCTCGCTCTAGCTGTAAGTTGTGTTAAAGCGATCGCTGCATATCATTTACTCACTTTCACACGTCTGACGACGCCAGATAAAGTCCTGCGCAGGTTGTACTTCGGGTAAATGCTGTCGATTTACCTCCGATTATCCTTTGAAATGCGTCGTGTTGACTTTCTCCGCTGAAGTTCCGCGTCTACGGAGGCAGAACACACGCCTCCTCTCCACTGCTCACGTCTGCTGCTCCTCCCTTCTGTCTGTAAACATTGTGCTAGTGATGCAGCAACTCGAATGCCAGGTTTTGTCTAATGTAAAAGTTATATTAAGAGTGTATGGAATAGATAAGAGTATTGACTTTAAAAAATGGTGGTCAATGCGGTGTAGCTCATTCCTAGTTGTTGGATGGCTGATCGTTGTACGTAACCAAAGGTTTTATTGTACTTTCTGGTTAAGTTCATATATAAATACTTAATTGCCACACATTTACATTTAGGTATTTGGCAGACGCTTTTATCCAAAGCGACTTAAATTGCATTATACTACACATTGATCACTATACATTGAGTATGTGCAATCCCGGGATCGAACCCATGACCTTGGCGTTGTTAACGCCATGCTCTAACCACTGAACCCAGGACCCTGAGATTAAGAGCCTCATGCTCTACCGACTGAGCTAGCCAGGCACACATAAGTATCATTGCATTACCATGTTGTTTGTACATGGTGCTATAGTAGTACTATGTTTTTGGAATTACATGATGGTAATTTCATGGTATTCTTTGTTTTTTTTTTGGAAAACCAGAAAAATACAAAATTATTTGAATATGGTCATTTAAAAAACATCATTGTGTATAACAACGTACCATATGGTATTGCAATATGTTAATCACATAATCGCACATAAATTTACAAACTACACAAAATCACATACAAGTCACATTAAATTACTGATTCACCTATAGGTCACGTGTATAAACAGGGATAACTTAGAAAGAGTTACATAAAATCAGAATCATAATTTAATTAATTAGACAAAATGTATCTAATTGTATAAGTAAGGTTTAATTAGATACATTAGATAATATTTATGCTTCCTCACCACTCCTTTCACACACACAAGCATATTCATATCCTCCTGCCTGTATTTCAGACACATTGTGACATCTTATTTCATCTGTTTTTAAAATACAATGTTTCTGTCCTACTTTTGATGTCAGATTGGTTTGTCAGGTTTCTCAGATTTACATTTGGTAACTTCATGTGTTCTGGTTGAAATGAACTGGATTGCTATCTATCATGAAATTTTCTTAATGGACATTTAGACCATGGTTTTCATGACTATCATGACTGAAAAGTTATCTAAACAGTAAGTGATCAACTGCTTGTTTAATGTGGTTTCTGTCTGTTTGAAACTGATCATTTAAAGTCATTAGGTGCTTGAACAGCCAGTTCAGGCAGTTGATCAGCTGGGTTAAGCCATGTTCCAAAATGCAAAATACAATCACTGGTATGAATTTCCAGCAGGACAGATTTTTCAGCATTCAACACTGGATGTGTGTATGGATTCTTGACAGGCTAATTTGATAGGCTAATTTCATTTTTCCCTCCAAGACATAGAAATATGGCTAATAAAAATACGACTCAAAATGTAAGCTTTAAGATAGGGGAGTCAGCCTTTAATTAGGAAACTTAAACATTTGTAAAAATATGCATTTTTAAATGCAGGTTTTGCAAAGCTTGGATATAAACTACAGCTATAGGTCATATCAAAGAGGATGATTCTTTTTGTCCTGCCTCAATATTCTATTTCCAGTTTGTCAACACAGGCAAAAATGTGTTCAGATCATTTTATGGCAGCCATAAAACAAAATCAAAAATATGTGCACATTACACAAACCCAACCAGGGCTCAGGGTCAGGATAAAAAAGACAACCTAAAACAATAAATATACAGTAGCTTTATTATGACAATGTTTCAACCCTCAGGTATTAGCCAGGCACTAATGGGTCAAAACATTGCCATAATAAAGATGTTTACCCATAAAACAAAACCAAATGTACAGCTGGTTAACAAGTAATTATCTAAGCACTACATTAAATATAGGTTGTTATGAAATATGCATGAAGTACATAAATGTCAGATGATATAAAAATTATACTGGATCACATCTGCTTGGCCATAAGCAACATGTCTACTGAATGTAGGAATATGTTGCAGTTACTGAGCCTTTGCAAATATATTAATATTTATAGCCAGGCATAATATATTCAATCTTTAGTATATTCGATCTGTAGTTGAGTTTCACTGCTGTGCAAAAACATCCACAGGCCACTGGCTGTTCTCATATTAATTTGCAGAGTACAGCCGTCCCAAATTTAAACCTACTTTGCTGTACCCTGTTGAATGTCTATAAATCTACAAATCTCTCTCTGCCATTGTCAATTTCTAGAGTGAGGATCTGAGAGGAACTTACTGCAATATTTAAGTCTATTACAGTCTATCAGTGCCCTACTGCCCAACTGTCAGAATCTCTCTTCCAATCATAGATCTGAAATTAAGTCCATGTTCGATTTTTTGTCCCATCTGTTTACACTTACGCCTCATATTTCCGAACTGTGTCAGATGTGAGTAAAAAAATATTTTTTGTGCCAGTGTAAACGCAGCCTAAGAGGCCACTTTTAGTTAGAATAAAACATGATGTTTTTTTGTACTCACTGCCAAAAGGTATATAAAGTGTTGTATAATGTTGCTGTTTTGGAACAGTATGTATACATCAAGCACTTGCATGCTGCATTTCCATGGAATAATCTGTTTGGAGTGAGGGGGGGGGGGTCTATTTCCTATTTCTTATCTGGCTGATACTCAGAGTAGAAGCCATGGGCACAGAGTGGGCATTCTGATAATATCTGCACGCAAATCCATCTTTATCACAATACACCTATTCAGCACCGTACGCCTACAGCATGACCCAGAAAGCCATTTTGACTGCATGTATGCTCATCACTTTTGTTTTTTGTGCATACAAAAGCACATGATTGTATCATAATTTCATTAAACTTTTATAGATTTTTTTTAAATAAAAACCTTTTTTAATAAAATTGTTTAGATTTGGTGAGTGTCAAAGCTAA
This sequence comes from Botia kubotai, assembly GCA_036877585.1. NCBI lineage: Eukaryota > Metazoa > Chordata > Actinopteri > Cypriniformes > Botiidae > Botia > Botia kubotai. The sequence goes on along the minus strand of JAZGTI010000974.1, from coordinate 16,733 downwards.
AATGGTAAGAATATAAGAATTATAATTTTCATACATTAAGAATAATCAATTACAATAGTAATAATAATAAAATAAATAGTTTTAGTTTATTATTTTTTATGTTGTTTTCTTAGTTGTTTTGGTCTCTGCAAAACAGAGATTGTCACCCTGTACAGTGTACAGTAAACAAGAAAGGCACTAAACAATTAAAACCATATATACATTGATATATTTTAAATGTCTTATTTAATTAATGAGATAAATTAATGCTAAATATTTTTATGTATTGTCCTTTTTTACTTTCAAAGCCCCTGGTCACCATTCAATTTAAATAGAAAAGACACTATACATTTTAAATAATGCATTGACTTTGTAGTCCTAGTCTGTTATGGGCTTCTCTGGAACTGCACTGCAGTGTTTAAAGGGTGAGAAAGCAATTATAGAACAAAGAACATGCTGCAAAAAAGAGAATAAAGAACAATCTGTTATTAAGCAGGTATATAACAGATGAGTTTTCAAAATTAAAACTGCTTTATTACCCTGCCCCGATTTGCAATGGTATGTTAAAAATAATGATTTATATTTGAGTTGTACATGTTCCTCTGTGACTAAGCAATGTTGTAAACAGAAGACAGAAACATTGTTTGTATGTCTGAAAAGAAGACCTGGCTAATTTACACATTTGGCAGACACTTTTATCCAAAGCAACTTACATTGCATTATACTATACATTGATTCTGAGTATGTGCAATCTCTGGGATCGAACCCATGACCTTGGCATTGTTAAAGCCATGCTCTAACCACTGAGCTACAGGAAAGCTAATAAATTGTGTGTGTAGGTGCTGAGGATGGTTGAGCGTTTGTAGCTTGTTTTTACAGCAGTTGCTTAGAATTTAAACTTGTCTTCCATGTTAGGAAAATAACTCCACACTTAATTTGCAATTTTATGTTTTTTTAATAGTGTCTCAAAAATGTTTTAACCAAAGATGTGTAATAATCTTGTTCAGAATTTGAAAACCTGAAAACAAGAGCTTTATAGATGTTATCTTTATAGAGGTAGAAATGTTTTTGTTGCTGTTTTTATCTATCATTGTGTGTATGAATGAAAGAACCTGACTCAGGTTACAGCCAGGAAACATACTGCTAATTGAGGGCATGTGTTAGTTCCAGCAGAACGAGAAATGCTGGTTCAGATTTCTGCTTATCTTGCCTGGTCACTGTGTGTGCACGTGTGTGTTCTGTCTTGCATGAGAGGAAGGCCAAGTCATCAGGTGTGGAATCAATGTACCAGAGAAACTAATCATTGAAAATATGTGCCATTTCTTTTATCCAAGTATTTGGGTATTGATGTGGATGACTTTGTCATATGGGCTGAGTAAAGGGTGTCAGGCACTCACTCCCTTTCTCTTTTGATTCACTGCTGAACTGTAGGAGTGGTGCATTTATCAGCTGCTGACAAATGTTTCTGTGTCGCTGTGGTTACCAGTCTCTATGCTTACTCCCTAAACCTGAATGCATTATTGGAACTTGACCTTGAAATGCGGCGTTGAATGTAATTGTAAAGCAGCATTATAGTGTCAGGGTTGTTATAAGAAATTATTTAAGTAAAATCCTGTACATTTTTGCATCTTTTTTCCACAAATTTATTAAATTAATTAAACAAATAACATTTAACATACAGATTCCATTCAACTTTGTTCAATTAATTTTGTTATAAACTTTATGAAATTGAAGTTTAAGATTTCATACACACTACATTTATTAAGGTCAATAACAACCCACTAAAACAGAAAGTGACATTTTAACCAAAGCAACTAACCGTTTTTCAACAGTTCACACTAGAAAATGAAAATTCTGTTATCATTTACTCACCATCATATTCTTTCAAAGCTGTTTCACTCTCTTGCTTTCACTCTCAGTACACACGTGGCTCTCTAATCATTTAACATTGTACTCTCATCCCTTTAGTAAAAATAAACAGTTTGGGTGAGCATGACATTTTTCAGTGTAATCTTTTAACATTAAACAAAAATCTAAATATCTTGACCTTTTGACTTTACTTGGCTGACCTTTCAATGGCAATGCTCAAAACACCAAAATATTTAATCACCACATGAATACATGTGAGTATGAGTATGATATTTGGATACACTATTTTGATACCTTGCATTGGTATTTCTTCTTGCTTTTCCAGTTACAGTTTTTTTGTGAGTGTATGTATATATGACAGGGTGCGTGAACACTGCCTTTAGCTAACATGGGTGGGGAGATGTTTTCTTTTAACTTTCTTTTAAACCACATACCTCAATTCTAAAGTCCCTGAATACTGGCTGTATAGCTTAGTGTCAGCATAATAAATCCCATAACAGTATCAGTAACAGTATTAGGTTGTTAAGAACAGAGATTGTGTATGGTTTTGGTGTCTGACTTATCTGTCAGGGTTAATTTAAAATGCTTGTAAATCATGGTGATTCACTGATAAAACTCATTAGGTGTTCTAAGAAGAACCAGCTCGAATATGTGCATGACAATCTCCCACGGCAACAGAGGAGCAGCCCGGAGAGAGTTGTAGGCAGAGAATCAGGATGTCAACCATGTTTTCAGGCAGTAGTGATTGTTAGCAATGGGTCTTTAGGAGTCTGTGACTCAGCAACAGGTGTGAGGGGAAAAAACTGTGTCTTTTTATAGCCTCTGCCATCACATGGCCCAAGTTAACAAATTGCATAAGTCATACAGCTGCTGAATGCACATGCTGTCCTAAAATACAGTACTAATGGCCATCTGTAGATACTCAGTTGGTTCTACTCTAGCAAAGCTTAAGTCTGTTTGCACAGAGGATTTGGTGGATGGGGTCAGTTCTACAATCTGATCAGTCCTGATTTGCTTAGACCAATGGTTATTGTTTTTATAATAAAGAAATCAATAATTTTCACATTTAAAGATGAAATAATGGAATGAAGTGAAATGAAATGGAATAAATGCTCTACTTTGTTTTCTATTCGTTTTATGATTCATAATTTTATATTAATTATGATTTAATTATTTGGTTACCAAGGCAACTAACAAGACAGAACTCGCTTTTTGGGTCACTGTCAGAAAGAATATTATGAAGTCATTTTATACCACAGTTGACTTAAAAAAAATTTTTTTGTTCATTGCATTTTTTGCAGACTATAATACATATAAAATACCTCTTTTTTTAATAAAATGTCAACTTAGTCTGTATTGTCATGCATAATTATTGCTGTCCTAGGTCAAAGGTAAATTGATTTACAGGCATAGCTGAACTTGAAAACAGTTGATTTTTTTCTCCCAGTGTTAATAATAATCTATTAATATTAATCATACAGGGTCAAAGGCTATCATATTATGTTAATTTCAAAAAACAACTTTACAGGGTGCAGTTTTATTTATGTGGTGCTTTTAACGATAGTGGTTGTAAAAAAAGGCAAACAGTGGCAGTAAAACTTCTTCAGGCCTGGAAGAAGCCTTGGGAGAAACCATGGCTCAAAGGTAACACAGATGCCCTCTGACTAACCCTGGAGAATTAGTCCTTTAATAACAGTTGGTTGTAGATATTCAGTAAAGTAGATATTCAGTTATGCTCTCCATAATTTGACCACTCTACAAGATTTAGGTGAGATGTATACAGCATCCCAAGGTCTATGTGAATTTTTAAGTACAGAACCAGATGGACTGAGAATTATCAACATTCTCTGTATATGTATTAATAGATCCTCTGTGGAAGGTGCAGGACTGGTCTGAATGCAATGATAGAATGTCTTACTTGCTTGTCAAACTGTATTTGCATACCTTTGCCCACCGTGTTTATGCTAATGTTTGCTATTGCTAGCCTCTCCAAAACTGCCTACCCTACCTTTAATAAAGTAATAGAGCTACAGTTTGGGCTACAGTCTTTCCTGTAGCTCAGTGGTTAGAGCATGGTGTTAACAACGCCAAGGTCATGGGTTTGATCCCAGGTATTGCACATACTCAGAAACAATGTATAATATAATGCAATGTAAGTTGCTTTGGATTAAAGCGTCTGCCAAATGCATAAATGTAATAGTATAATCACAAAATAAAAGCCAAGGCATCTGTAACTGTGTAATGTGAATAATGGAAATGGTTTGGATCAATGCTAAAATAATCACATGATCTTGTGCAACTGAATTACCTATATAATGTGTACAACTGAATATGTGCACAATATGTTGGTTTAAGAAACACACCAGCAAAAGACAGTCTATAGTAGGGTGAACTGTGGAACGTGTATCAACATTTGTATCTTTGAAATAATCAATTTTGTTTTGCTGTCTTTTTGAAATAGTAAACTTAAAATTCTTTCCTGAGAGAAATGCATTAGTGGATTAAATTTCTGTGGGCTTTATATTTGGAGTATAGGTGCCCTTATAGAGTATATTAAATGTACTTTGGCGTTTTCTCATCCAATAACTCCAGATAATTATTTGAAGGACAGACTAATAATAGAGACATAATTATATAATGCACGGCACAGATCAGTTGCCAAGATGAAGGAAACAAATAACACAGTAACAGTGGCATGGTGGAACATTGAGTAGCCTAGGAGATGGTTTAAGGCACATTTCTACTGTTTCACATTGTATGTAGAATTTAGCTGTGAAAATACCCTAAAGAAAGTACTGCTGTGGTACAATAGTACCAGGAGAGTACAAGGGTTGTATATTTCTTAGGGCTGTTGTTTGCCAGGTCTGGTCAGTTTATGGTATAGGCATATGCAATATGTCATGACTTAAATGCATTTATTAAACACAACAGAAGGGCAATGTGACAAATCTGTAATATTTCTCTTTCATAAGGAGTCTAGTGAACATCAGTGACCCGCTCGTATTGTCCCGCGCTTTCTGATTGGCCAGGCTGTGTTTATTTGACGCTGACTTCCACGCTAAACTACAGAGTCTTCTCATTGGACGAAAAGTGTTTCAACGGTGCCAGCAGGTAACCTCTCGACCAATCAGAACGCCGCTTTCATGATTTCCTAGAGACTGTGGTATTGAGACTTCCTTATACTGTATTTCAGAGCTAAAAGAAGTGTCAGAGTCTCTCCAGATATCAGAAATACTTTAAAAGAGGAACTGCAGCAAGCTTTAGTTTAAAACATTTGTTGTGTGCGCGCGCGTGCGCGCGTGTGTGTGTGCGTGTGCATGAAATATTAGCCCAGCCCAGCAGCCCTTCCTATTCCCCTCCCTTTCCTCCAACGTTGTCAGTCGGTTCGCCCGCAGCACTTGCGTTCTTTCGGCCGGGTTTCACTCCAGAGATGGCTGCGAAAGTGTGTAGATCGGTTCTCCTTCTGTCCCGGAGCAGTGGAGCCGTAGCATCTTCTGCCTTTCCCGCATTTGGTCTCTTGTCACATCGACACCAAAAGAGCAAAAGAACGGTGAGTCTCCGGAATAGAAACCGGGCATGGGTTGCTGCTGATTGCTGGATAAGGGGAGGGTTGTGAAGGGAGATACAAGGGGGTTGGGTTCCTCTCTGTATGTGTTGAATTAGATTAAAAGATCCTACTAAGGAAGTGTCGTGCGTACGTTGTTTTCGGGACATTTCTTTTCACATTGATTGTTATCGTGCATTGCACGACGAAGAACGGTAGTGCTGCATCATTAACCAGTGCACTTTCCGTCTGCCTGTACAAGACGTCCCGAAGGCGCCTACTGTCATATACGGTGTAATATCTTTACACAGTTTGATCATTTCTCCCACCTTGCGTTTCAAGTTGCATGTATGCCACAGCAAAAAACAAGAGCAAACGGATGGGCTGGTGGGTTCAGTGCATTCACTTTAAAGGATAACCTTGAAAGCAACAGTGGTCTCAACTTTAACGCTGACTGTACGCACTGAACTCAGAATTTTATTCACTATGAGTGATCGATTACGTGGCACTGAATCGCATTAATGCTTTCAGCATTCGAGCACGCACCTCGTGCCCTGTTACGCGTTTCAAGACTGAACGGACCGTGCAAGTGATTGTCTGCAGTGTCCGACTGAATGTGTGCGAGACAGCGCGAGGTGAGAGAGTAACAGTGCGGCAAAACTCTGGTCCTAAGGGGCGTTCATACAGGACGTTGCGTTCAAAACAGCGATATGGGGTTAAGCAGAACGCGCTTTTGCTGGGGCTTTTAAAAGTTGAACTGTTCTAAACTTGACGCGCTGTCCTAAAACGCAACGCCCGCAAAACGCACCGACGCAACGTCACTATGACGGGATAGAAACGCGTACTGTGTGAACGCCCCCTGTAACTCAGTGTCTGCCCATCTGTGTGTGGGTAGCTTCAGTCATTAGTAGGAATATGGGATATACACGCGCGTTGACTTGTGTTATTCGTTTATTATGTCACTCCCACACCCTCCCTTCTCTTCTGCGGGTTTCCCGTATCTAGCGGCAAGCCTTTGGGTTTCCTTTGAGCAAACTCCAGTGCATTGCTCAACAGCGATCCAGGATGCTTGGGGAAGATCGTTAGTATCATAGCTTTTGATTTCTTACACATACATGACTTTCTGGTCAGAAAGAGTCAATGTGAAAATTAAGTAATGGAGTTCCCTTACTATAAGGAACTGTGGAGTGAAACGTGATAGAATGACACCACCATGGTATGCTTTGACGAACCGTACCATAAATAAATAGATAGATGTACTTTATTGTCACTTTATACTTGTACTTTTTCAACACTGTCATGATAGTAATGCTGTATTATTTGAGGTACTGTGCAGTGCCATACTGTACATGTAGAAGCTACAACTTTATTGTCCACTCTTATAAAACTACTTTGGTATTAGCATGTTTATTGGCAAGATACCGGGGTAATGCTGTTGTATTCTCTGAAGTACCTTACAGCACAATTAAAATAACATAGTATATAAATATGATAATCAAACAGTTTTTGTGATAGTGTATAAATAGATACCATGGTGTTGCCACAGGGCAGTTTTTGTAATATTTTTAAGATATGAGTGACTTAAAATTTCATGCTTGAGCTTATTTGCTTTCGATGAAATTGTAGCATGCAGATCTCCAAAGAATTGCACCACCAGTCTCTGAATTGCCTACCGACCCCTTCTATGGATTAAACAATCTCAGTTTGATCATGAATTCTGTGTGTCATCTATTTATTTCCCTCTGGGCGGTAGTATTTGTGGCCCTGTTGGCATTTATAGCATCTCCCAAACCAACAGAGTGTGGGGACTTGCAATGCTTAGCACAAACCTGTCAAACTGGTAGTGAGCAGTGACAGGTTTTTGACAATAAGGCCGTGCTGCCTTCATCTGTTTGTTCTGCTGGGGCACCAAATCTCAAAGCAGCATTTTATCATAAACATTCAGAGAACAGCTGTGAGGTGTTTAACGAATTGCTACAGCGCAACATTTTCCCTAAGGACTGTGCACTTTAGTAGAACTAGCAAGGCTCAAGAAGGAAGAGCTGCCCTCTGTCTATAAACACTTTGGCTCTGTTCACATTGCACATGGATTTGATAAGCTGACCTCTGACTGTACTTACAAGTGATCACAAGTGATAAAATTTAAGACATTTGTTTTGACTTTATAATTGCACATTGCAGTACACATTAAATACGCTTTATCTACATTGAATGTTATAGTATCAATATGATGGCAAAAACCTTTGATGTTTTTGCCATTTTATGATATGCTACATTTGCAGCATTACAATTAAACTTACAAGGCATGTCAGAGAAAAGAAGTGATAAAGGCATTTTATGCATTCATGCAAATGTTGTCCAAAACCACTCACTCAATCATTTATGCAGTTTTCACAACATATTAAATGTCAAATATTGCATGAAATGAAAAAAGAGTGAGTGAAATGGAGTATATTTGACTGAAGCTACAGACAATATTGTGCCCTTAATATAATGTTACACATATGTCTGATCCTGAATGATGAAGCTTAAAATATAATATGGAGGCAGATACATAAATTTTCTTTGCCTAAAATGTTTAGATTTTTGCCAAGGCCCCAGGCTAGAAACAGTTAGATTTGAGTTAGATTCAGCAAAATAATTAAGTATTCACTGAAAATTAGCTGTTATGAATGGCAAAAACAACTCTCTGAAACGCGTGTCGCACAGTGTCAGATATTTAGTCTGTGTCCGATGTTGGTGTCTTGAGATAGGCACTTAACTCATGTTGTCTCCCTATTGACTAACTTGTTCAATAAAGCTTTGTATTTGAATGGGGGAAAATGCTGAGACCATGAGGGACAAAGTGTACTCATAATAGCTAAAGGTGTAAATCAACTTCTAGGAGTTCTGGGTGGTTCTCTTAGTGGCTCAGTTCCATGTATAGATCTTTCTAGGGCCAGCAGTCTGGGCAGCGTTTTGTTGAATTCATCGTTTCATCATTCCTCAAGCTTGATGCATGAGAGACACACTGACCTTGTGATTTCATTCTAGTGTGTGCATCTGTATTTCTGTGAATGTGATACAGAATCAAAGAACGTGTGTGAGTGAAAGATATACATTTGGAAAAAGAAATAATGATAACGGTTTAGATTTGACTTTTTGTAATGATCCCCATAATTAACTTTTACACCAAATTGCTCATAATAACTACACTGCACTGTACACTACTGTATATCTGGTAATGACTAGTGGTTCATTGAGGAAGTCAGATGTTAATTTGTTAACTGTTGATTTGGTAATTTGGTGAGGGAGCCATTTTAGACTAATTGGGTCAATTAATTTGTTTGTGAATCAGACCACACTGATTGTGCTGTATGCGTGCTATCACATGCAACTAAAGAAGCAGAAACATGTCTTTTATTATCGTTGTCTTTGTCTCATCACTCCTTCAATTCTTATCTTAATTTCTTTTCCACAGTACTGTAGATTAAGACCTGCAGGCAACACTGTGTTTTAGTGTTCCATCTGCACTGGTGGAAGAATGCAGATGTTCAAGGACCATTACCAGATTGTTAATGAACATCATGAATGTTTTTTAAATGAAACGGAGTCTGAATTATTCCAGCCCCAGCTCTTTAGTCCAATCAGTATGTAAATGGTCCCATTAAATGTGGCTGTGATTGACAAGGTGGCTTCAGTGATCAGGATTAGCAGGAAATGCGTGAGGTTGGTCTCTCATTGTCCCAGAAGCAACTTACAACAGGACCCTAGTTTTTGATTGATAAATTACATGTTTTAGGCATTTTTGGCTGTGTATTCGGCAACCATCAAAAACACTTGCTGTGTGCTGTGCCTATCAAAGAAGATTCATTGAAAAAATATATTTGTCTGATTTATGTGGTATGTAAGTCTAATACTCTATAGGGACTATAGAGTATTAAATCAGCTAGTGTCTGAATGACTGTCTAGACAGCACCGTAAAACATGTATTTTCCTTTCTGTTCTTTGTCATGTTTTCTGAATGCTTCTCTTTTATGCTGATTGAGTGCTGCAGTGACAAGAATGTTGACAAGTTAAAAATATGCTTAGTTGTGCATTATTTCAGCAACTCATTTTTTTAAAAACATTTTCTGAAGAAAATGTAAATGTTGTTTCAGGGTTGAACACTATTGATGAACCAGTGGCCCAGGGCCGGTGTGAGAGCATTTCTGTCATTGATGGAACTGTTATTTGCTCTGTTGGGTCAGTGCTGTGTTGTCGCTATATCACATGTTTTTATGCCTTGCATGCAGTTTAGTTAAATTAGTTTTCTATGATGTTTTGAGGATATAGGTGAGGATTTGACAAAATTGTAGCTATGTGATTGTGTTTTTTTTGTGTGATGCAGTGCGGTTGCTGGGGTGTTTTGAGTGGTTGCTAGGTGATTGTGTGTTGGCCCACACCCTGGTCTTTATGATATAATGGTGCTTAGATATATTATGGTTTCTTGCTTCACAGTACTTTGATTTTTTTTGTAAAAGTATAATCAGCAATGGTAATAAATGCTTTTGCAAACACCAATAATCAATTCAATACAATTAAATGGATTAGTATTTCAATTTTTTTTTTAAAAGGTTAATGATTAGTCCATTACCTGGAGGTCTGTGTGTTAACAATGGATGGTGTCATTTATTCAGCCCAGAGGAATGTCATTAAGGGCACATATCTATGGGCTGAATAATAAGCTCTTATGCAACACATTTTTTTTGTGTCTAAAAAATATGTATTGGTGTAGTGTTCATGGCGATGCACCTAATTATGGCTCGGTACAATTGTGCATTTAATTTTAAATCCTTAGATTCAGAATCATAATATGCAATTACTATAGCATATGTTCCGAATGGCATACATTATGTATGCTCAACATTGTCCTACTGTTTGTATCTTTCCCAATATGTATAAACACACAATATGTAAATACAGGGATTCCCAATTAGTCATGTGGTCATTTAAATTATAAACAGAAGCTGATCTTCTTATATGTTATGTCATCTAGACTAAAACCAGTGTACATTTAATAATTTTGCAGTTTTGTTTTCCTGTCATAGTTTCGCTAACATACATTTTCAGTTCAGTTAAAATCGCATATATATGAGGCATGAGCATGAGCTAAATATGATCAAATATGAGCTATATATATTTGAGCTATGAGCTTAGCTCAAATATGAGCTATATATGAGCTAAAAAAAACATATATATAAATATATATACACATATACACAGGGGTTGGACAATGAAACTGAAACGCCTGGTTTTAGACCACAATAATTCATTAGTATGGTGTAGGGCCTCCTTTTGCGGCCAATACAGCATCAATTCGTCTTGGGAATGACAGATACAAGTCCTGTACAGTGGCCAAAGGGATTTTGAGCCATTCTTCTTGCAGAATAGTGGCCAGGTCACTATGTGATGCTGGTGAAGGAAAACGTTTCCTGACTCGCTCCTCCAAAACACCCCAACATTGTTGGGTGCATTAATCCCAACAATTACAATGCTGGAGTAAGTGTTTAAAAACCTCTGTGTATCTCACCTCCACTACATTTCTTTTGGCATCCTTCTTTCAGTCCAGCTCCAACTTTTCTGGTTATTATAAAATTTAAGTCCAGGGACTCAAGCCTGTTTACATTCATTTCCGTTCAAGGCTTTTTTCCAAAACTTTCCAAAAGTCAGCTGTCTTGCTTTCTAATGCTGCCTTAGGCAGCATCCTAAAATGGAACCTCACAAGTCACCAGTTTGGAATGTTCTAAATAGGCATCAGCTTAAAACATCAGACAATGTATGATACTACTCATACTACTATACTATACTATACTATACTATACTACTCATGTGCACATAACACTTAAAGATAACGTTATCAATAGTCAAAATATTAGACGCACACCTACGATGCCCTAAAATCCAGTCACATATGTAATCACAATGTTTGGGAACAGAGGGATTGAGTCTGTTTTTAGTTTTTTAGAAATGGTAAATTAACCACAACACTGCTAAATGTAAAATTCAGAATAGTATTACCCCATTTGCAATATTGTCTCAGCTAATTTCAAGATGAATCAATATTTAATCATCCTAAATTGGTTAAAATTGAGGCAGATCTGGAGTGTAAAGAGGACAAAATAGTTTTTTTTCCTGAAGCTGACAACGTTGATGAGCAGGTTATCAAGCTTTATTAGAGCTGTGTTTGGTATAAGTGAACTTACATGAGTGCTCGACCTTCGCAGTGGTACTGGGCTGCTTGCTGTGTTTTCTGACTGCTCGTAGGTGCAAGTCATTCTTGATAATGGAGGCCAGTGAGAGTAATATGATGATGGATGAGGAGCTGGTTGGTTACCTTTCTTCCCTGTTGTTTCCCCTGGATTCTAAGACTCATTGGCTAGTGAATATTGGACGCACCATCTATGTCATTACTTTTGACAGGAAAACAAATCCCTCTCTCCATTGAGAATCTGCATCAGCTGAGATCCCAGTCAGGCGGTTGCACCATATTGGTGGTTTAATATAGATTCATAATGCGCTGAATGAATGTGTTATTGGGTTAATAATTGTGTCTGCATGTAGTTTTGCATATGAAACATATCAAACAGTTGGGCTGATTGGGGCAACGGCTATAACTGTGCTTATGTATTGTCTGTTTTGCCAATTTTAATGTGGCTTATCCAATCAGAATGGAGTCTGTACTCTATATCTTTTATAAAGTTAGTTCTACTATTTTAAGTATTTTGTCAAGTCATTTAAGTATCGCATAATGTAAACAACCGTCTACAATGTGAGTAAATCACTCACATATGCAACCGAATTTTATGCTAGGCGACTGAAAAATGTTTTTAATTAGGCAATGACTAGCAAATTTTTAGATTTCACTTGTCTGTAATTGAGTTAGATGCAAAGAAAAATGCAGACAGAAGACGGTGAATGCTGAGAGTATATGGCTTCAAAAGCTGCCTGTGGTTTAAAGCTTGCTGTTATGAAAGGAATGAAAATTCACTTGCATTTTGTGCCGATAGGTCTAAATGTAGTATTACATTTGTTTTGTGTATCTAGATTATCTGATAAATCTCATAGTATGCGTGATAAAGCACTTCAGTTTACTGGTGTTAATTTACACTTTAGTTTCACCTCACACAGCTCCTTTTTTCTTTTTCAAAAACCTTAATACATTTAATAATTTTGCAATTTTGTTTTCCATTGTCATAGTTTTGCTAACATACATTTTCAGTGCATTTAAAATCAGTTAAAATCTTTTCGCTGTCACCATGAAGCACATACCCTGCCCCTGCTCATGCCTATATATATATATTAATGACAAATGAATGCTTGAGTAATAATATATATATATATATATATATATATATATTATTTCAGCTGCAATGTTCAACTCAAGCATTTATTTGTCAATAATAATTTTATCTTTCGGTTTACATTCCTTAAGTTCCAAAGGAAAGGAGCAAATAATCAAATGAGTAGCTTTTATTTGTAAAATTTGTAAATCACAGATTATCCAAAGAAGGCATTGACACTTATTTATATATTATTGTGTTAAACCATTTGTCTTTGAATTTCCAGCAAAACAAAGCAGTATTGTACAATATTTAAATAAAGTGTAAAATAAGATTTTGGCCATAACATGTCAATGCAGCATTAAAAAGGTGTCTGTTTAGCAGTATGCAGGTATGTATATTTCTAGTCATTGAGGGTCATATTGCAAACCTGTGTTGCATGCCAACATTATACCTCCTCACACACTCCCTTCAGCCAGCTATTGCATTCTACAGTCTCTGACTGGATGTTTACCCTCTTCCCGTCATTTTCATTATTTATCCTTATTTAATTGCAAAACGATAAATGAAATATGCCTGCTGTAATTTGGAGTAGTTCATCATGTTGAGCACCTCGTTGGAAATCCATAAAGAGTTCAGGAAAAAAACATCATCCTGTTCAAACTGTAATGTGAGTGTGTGAAATATTGATGATAAATAAAACGATTGCCTGACTGGCATATCGGACATTTTAAACCCTGTCTTTTAGAACCTAGACTGCCAAATATTATGCCTGGCATTTTTCTAAGAATTTGTTATTAATGAAGTTGTGGAAGACATTCATGAAGTTCATTAGAAGCTCACTAAAACTGACAAAGAAAGAAATTCCCAGTCAAATATTATCAAATATTATAAAAAAAATTCTAATTTTAAATGATAATTGGATAAACCGTGTTTGTAAGATGCTCCTGTAATGCACAGCCTCTAATTTCTTATTGCTGTGTTGCTACACAAGTCAGGATGTGCTATTTGGTTTTTAGACTGCTAAATAAAAGTTGTATTCTTTCACAAAGTGTCAAAGTGTACAGATTGAGCTAATGATGGAATAATAAATGTTTTGCATACTGCTGAGGTTATGAGTGAGATTACTTTGTCAGCTTGTTAGCATTTACAGTGCCTCTCATTCTTATCAAAGGATTTCATGTGTGCTTATCTTGCTTGCTTGTTCTGCCGTATATGTAGCCATAGTACAGCCTACTAGCTGCTCCCTGCTCACTTTTCACCTTTACAGTGTTTCCTTATAATGGTCCATGTGTGTTTATTTTTAATGTAGTCTGGTGCAGTGCTTCTGACTTTGTGCTTTTCTTTACAGAGTCTGGATTGAGATCTAAGCTTGTGAGGGGTTCCCCATGGCCAGGCTGATTAACGTGCAGGGTTAACAACACAGGACCTTGACATTTTCAGGCATATGTTTGTTTAGTAGCTGGGAATTCTGCGTGTAAGATCTCAGTTTGTTAGGTCATGCTAATAAAGACCAGACATCAGCGGAATTGAATTTGCAGAAGTACCTAAATCTCTGAAACTGTTAGTGTGAAAGGTCAGAAGGGGAACTGAGTGAGGAAGTGATTGTCTGTAACCTCACTGGATGGTTTTGTGGTGGTGGATCTGTGGTCATTTGGACTAGTTTTAAAATACTTTCACATTAAATAGTTTTGCCGTTTTGGAGCTGAAAAGCTCTATAAGGATGTAACAATTTTTTTTCCACCGCTTTCAAATTAGTTATTGCAATTGCTTTTCATTATGAAGATATACCGGTGAGGAAAACACATACCGGTTGTGACAACACCCAGTACAAGTCTTTAACGTTAAATCTTTACATGAAAGATCTGGATTTCCCCTTACTTTAAAATAAATGCTTAGTTTCTTGTTCATTGTTTTCAATGGATCATACTGCACAAATGATCGATTGACTTTTACATATACCTGGAAGGGTTGCCTGATTTTTGTAAAAAAAAAAAAAATCTAGCCCTATGGCCAATTAAAAGTAGCCTAAAAGGAGCCGAATGACCTCCCCAATTCACATTCTGGGGAGAACCGCGGGATAAAATGTATGCGATATGTCAGAACTCACGGAAAATAAAACGGCCCGCTAAAAGGCAGCCCAATTCCAAAGGAAAATCGCTGAGTTGGCAACACACCAGTGTACACACCTGGTGACCTGTAAACTGTTTCCAGTTTTGCAAAATATTCATTTTCTGAATTGCCTAAAAAACCATCTCATGAGAGCATAAAAACTTTTTGCATTATATGGGAGTTTTTGCCAAATTGACATGTTTCCATTGGGCATATTTTCAGTTCATAGTTTCAATTTGCGCAATTTGAAAGGTAATGGAAACGCTGCTACTGAGTAGCAGCAAGCAGATGTGCCTCCTTTTATAACTGTAGCATAGATAAGGGCAAGTAATGTAATTGGTGGATGACCGAACACAGTGTAGCACCAACTACAGGTCCAAGCCTAATAGTCTGGATTCCTGTTCACTTTTATTATATAGAAAAGAGTAGCAAATGCTACAAATGCAAAGAGTGTGGATGCATTCCTAAACAATTCTTCTTTTTGTTGAGCAGAAGAAAGTAGGTCATGTAGATTTAAAACAACACAAGGAGGAGAAATATTGACTGAATTTTCATTCTTTGGTAAACTTAACTGCTTTAATGCAGTCAAGCATGCAAACAGCTTGTTACAAACATCTACAGATTGCTTGGGTTACCTTTATTGAGCCTGTTTTGGTCAATTGAAAACACTGGCAAAGGTTGCCTGCTCAAAGATGAATAATCATTTACAGAGAGCTAAAGAGAAATCTTTACTAGATTATTATTGCGGCTCATTATCGCCAATAAAATGGCTCGAACAAGCCTGGGTGTCCACACCTGGAGAACCTGATCTGTGTGTTAATACTGTTATTAGTTACCACAACAACAACAGTCTGCTAGATTTACTGGAAGCTGCTCTAAAAACGTAAACACAGGGGTCCAGCTCGGACAGTTTCTGCTGCTGCCATGCTAACACAGCTTCTGTTCTATTTCTGATCAATTTACCCCAGCGGACACAAACCACCTCTGTCACTTCATACCAGCTGTCTGATCACTGTTTTTGTTTTAATCCTTGTGCATATGTGTGTGTGAGTGTATTTGACCCAGTTGCTCCAAGGACACAGTTTTTCTAACGGCTTCCATCTTGTTTCTTGCCATGGCAGGCCTGTCGCCGAGTTCTCGCGGGCTGCCTATGCCAAGACCCCCCTCCTTTCCCCCATATGAGCGAACAGGAGGGGGGGGGTGGCTTCATGAGCTTGATCTTGTCCACTTAAGCTCTGTATCGCAGCAGGAAATCAATATAATTATACAACAGCTAAGCATGTAGGTAATTGCAGAAACGTCTGAAGAAGTGAAAATAATGAGGAAAATTTTTTTCCGTAAAAAAACAGGAAATACAAAACATTTCTTAAACTATTAACCTTTGGGGTATGAGTTTATTAACTGTTAGAAAGCAGCCTCACACACCAGCCTTCTCTGAGGATGAAAGATTGGAAAACTAGGGCTTAGACAGCGCCATGTAGAGTCTGTCTACCAAAGACTTACTCCCCTGCCCCTGCATGGGTTTGTGTTGTAAGTAGAGCTTGATAATGGACGGAGCTGTAATCTGCCTCATTCAAATTCACCACTGAGCAATGTGATGGCTATTGCCACCCACTAGCAGATTTTCAGTCATAAGCTTGTTCTTATTACGGTGAGCTTCATGTGATGGAATCATTTAGGTAGTTGCTTAGCTCGTCATAGAGTTTCTATTCTTATTCAGAGATTGACAGACCTCATGCAGAATAGCACAAGCCAACAGATGGTAGAAGAGTCCTGTAGCTCAGCTGGTAGAGCAGTGCAAAGGTTGTGGGTTCGATTCCTAGGAAGCACATATTCTTTTAAATTGTATACCTTGAATGTACAGTAAATTGCTTTGGATAAAAGCGCTTGCCAAATGCATAAATGTAAATGGTGAGAGAAGAATGAAT
>JAZGTI010000973.1:0-50829 GCA_036877585.1 Botia kubotai | reverse complement strand
TCTGGCATGAGAGCAGAGTTTTCTCTGTGTTCCTGTTAAATGATGATTACCACAGTCAGTCTGACTTACCGGCAGGGACTTTTCCTGCACTGATTTTTGTTTTTTCTGTATTGACATGTTTCATGTAAAGCTTGCTTCCTGTAAATGTTTTTATTCAATGGTTTCAGGTTTACAAATGCAGAATGTGTGTAATTGAAACAGCCCTCTGTATTATAATTGTTTCTTTAGTAACGAGAGCCAACCAGAGTGTGTGAACGCAGCTTTGGCACACGTCAGTGATGTTGTAACATGCAAAGCTCTCTCACTCAGCTGAAAGTAATTTGGAGAAGAAAGAACTAAGTTTCCTATCTGACCCACAATCAGCTGTGGAGTTAAAGCATTTTATTTTGCATTTCTATGCTGTGCCATGTTCACCAAAGCGCCTAACGTGAAACATGTTTGCTCTCACAGCGCTTCAATTACACAAATCATTCGTAGACACGCAGGCTGCTGCTTTTCTTTTGCTGTCAGTTGTTTTTCGGAAAGGTCCTCGTCTCGCCTGGTTTCAAGCCTTTAATCGGCTGCTGGTGTTAAAAGAAGTGTACTGGTTCAGTTTGTGAGGTTTTAAAATCAGAAATGGTGGTTACAGTGAGACACTTTCAGTGGAAGTAGCAGAGGCCAGGCAGAAAACATTTATATACAGTTTTAAAAGCATGACCAGTATATGTATATGATGTGTTTAAACTGGTTCTCATCATGTCTCTGATTCTTTTCTTGTCACTCTCACAGAAACTCGTGGTGGACAATGTGGAGGTTCTGACCCAGATGAGGACCAGCTTTGACAAACCCGATCACATGGCTGCTCTGTTCAAGCGGCTCACATGTGGGTGAAGTCTCGTATCACCTGACAAGTGCACCTGCGAGAATTTATTCTTTACTATAAGTGTCAAACCCAAAGTTAAAAGCGTTATTGACTAGAATCTTAGCCACACAAATCTGTATTAATACTTTAAACAGATCAATAATAAGACAATAACCATATAAAATGACTGTTAGAATATTTGATTGATGAATATTTTTAGGAGAATACATTTCCAGAGTTATGTGATGGTATGAACACACACACACACACAGAGCTGCACTGTGGGATTTCTTACAGCTCGTCCTCATACAGTCGTGTTATTGAGCTCAGCTATGAACAAACAGGAATGTGAGATCCAGCCTCAGGAATGTGGCTCATTTACCTGTAGTTCTATTTATAGCGCTTCTCTAGGAAGTAAAGGGGCTGTTTTTGGAAGTTATTAATATGTCCTGTGTTTCTGTAGCGGTGGACAGCGTGCTGAAACGGATGACCATCATCGGTGTGATTCTGTCCTTCCGCTCTCTGGCTCAGGAAGCCCTGCGTGATGTGAGTGATGCTTGATTCGCCTCACTCTCACTGCCTGTGCAGTTCATTACCACAACACATCATTCTCATTCTTAGTGTCGCTCAGGGCACATTTAGTCATTTGTCAGATGCTTTTATGCAAAGGACATCACAAGCATTTAGGCTCTGACCACAGATGTGGACCTTCTCTCCAGGTGTTGTCCTGCCACATTCCCTTCCTGGTGAGCTCCGTGGAGGACTTCAAAGATCACATTCCTCGTGAAACTGACATGAAGGTAGGTTGCTGTTCACACAGGCTTTACCTGTCATGATGTGTTAGACCTGAAACACAACGCTTCTCCTGTACCTCAGGTGGCCATGAACGTGTACGAGCTGTCTTCTGCCGCAGGGCTGCCCTGTGAGATCGACCCTGCTCTTGTTGTGGCTCTTTCTTCTCAGAAGTCTGGTGAGTTATTTCAGGAGCTCCAGATGAGGTGGAACTCAAACAGCTGCATTTGGAAAGTAACTTTCATCAGCGTTTGCCTGCAAAAGAATTGTTTACCAAAGTGTGACGTTGGTGTACACACACACAGAAAAACTGGATTTCAACAGTATTTTTCCAAAACGCATTTGGCTGCTTAAGTCTTGACAGGCACTTATCCAAAGACCGGAGCAGGACCATCCCATGCCAAATGAGTTACCAGAAATCTCTATTATAAGCGTGGATGCGTGCTGGCTTGCACCAAGTAAAAAAAACTAACTCTGGTTAGTGTGTTTAAAGGTTTAAACACAGTTTAGTAGTTTAAAGGTTAAGTGGCATCGCATGGTTTATATCAGATCTAATCTGGTTATGTACTACAGCATTAGGAGTGTAACCTCCGGGTAACTTGGGGAGCTAGTTTTACAGCTTCCCGCACACTGCTGTCCATTGTTGCTTATTGAACCATCATCAGACATTACAGCTCATTCAAAAAATGTGTTTCCCGAGTACCTCATACTTCTCCAAAACTGAGCAGCCGAGAAAGCTCCTGGTCCTCTCAGATCTGCTGTTTATATTCTAATCGCCTGAGGGCGAACTCAAACTTCTGCTGTTTACTATCCAAATAGCAAGTCAACTCAAACGAGACTCAACTGAATCACTCCCAAAAGCTTGAATCACTAATAACAAATAAGAGTTCAGTTTTCCTCATGCATTTCAGACGCTGTCCAGAGTGAGAAATGCGATCATCATGATTTTGGTGCCTTTTCGCAATTGCAACACACTGGAGTTAACCGCATTAGCCAAAGCAGTGATCATGAACTCAGTTCACTGTGTCTGTAACAGAGAACATCAGCCCAGAGGAGGAGTACAAGATTGCCTGCCTGCTGATGGTGTTTGTGGCTGTTTCCATGCCAACCCTGGCCAGCAACGTGATGTCACAGTACAGTCCTGCAATAGAAGGTACCAATTTTGTGTTTCAGACTCGCGCTGAACCGTCGCGAATGAAAGGAGATTATATCTGTGCTATGTGAACTGCAGTCCACCGGAACGACAGAGCCACATCCGGTGGGCTGCGAGCTTTAATGTGTGTGACATCATCATGTGTTCAATAACTCTGTAAATCTTTTAAGGTCACTGCAACAACATCCACTGTCTGGCCAAAGCGATAAATCAGATCGCTGCTGCGCTGTTCACTATCCATAAGGGCAGCATAGAGGATCGTCTGAAAGAGTTCCTCGCGGTAAGATGGAACGTTCATCCTGATTCATCTCTCAAATCTCTTTTTTATATCTGACATTTTAAAGATGCACTGGATGGTGTACTCTGAAGTCACCAGAGTTACATAAACACAGCGTTTATTGTACATACGTTGTCATAAATTTATGATATTACTGTGGGACTTATACTGTGGGACTCATAAATTCTGTTAATTAAAATCTTTCTGTCCTCCTCAGCTGGCCTCTTCCAGTCTGCTGAAGATTGGACAGGAAACTGATAAAACCACAACACGGAACCGGGAGTCTGTTTATCTGCTCCTGGATATGGTGAGTAAATCTACTGCTAAGACACTGAGGCTAATTAAGGGAAGCGGTGGAGGATTTTCTACTGCTACAGTAAATGTGTAAACCTTTCTGGACCGACCGTCTTTAGATCCCCAGTGATGAAGGGAATGACGTCTGCTTTTGTAGAAGCCACAAGTTGGTGATTTCAGATTCATTTTGAAAAGTGGTTTCATCTCAGAATTTTGTCTTGAGTCACACTGTTTGATATGAAGCGCAGACACATCTTGAAACTGATTGGTTTGGTTCTTGCTTCTTTACTGGAACTAAAATTACTGGGGAAAATATTTTCCGAACCATTACTGCTTTACTTCTCTGTATTTCCACATCCTTTTAGTCCATCTGATGACGAAGCGAATGAGCTCAGCTCTCTTTCTGTTGTTTGTGTCTGAGAGTCACGCAACTCGTTTGATCTCCGAGGATTGTGAGGGATTTGTCTGCGGGAAGCATAATCTTTAGAAAGCACGATATGCTAAATTAAGTAGCAGAAATGGAGAAACCGTATCTCGCATCACCCTGAGATCTGTCCTGAAAGTAATGGGTTTTATCTGTATGTTCTAGATTGTTCAAGAATCACCATTCCTCACCATGGACCTGCTGGAATCCTGCTTCCCATATGTTCTGCTCCGGAACGCCTACCACGCTGTCTACAAGCAGTCTGTGTCCTCTTCCGCGTAAGAGCTCCTGCGCTCCGAGGAGAAGAATACGACAGCTCTTATATTCCTCTGTAGGATTCTACAACTTTATTGTCTTACCAGTACGAGACTTTAATGGGATCAAATCTTTTATGACACTGAATAAAGAGGGAAAGGGGAGAAAAACGTTTATTAACCACTTACAGTAATTAAGGTTGATCCCAGGGACTAGACACTAAATATCATTTTTTGACCATTTTTGGTTGGTGTTTTAGTTTGCAATGGTTAAACATGGAAACAGTAAATCGTGTGTGTCGGGGGGGGAGGGTGCGGGTGGATTATACAACTCTACATCATCTTAAATGCTTGTTAAGATGACAGATGCCTCTTTGAAACAGTCATTTTTTATTTTAATGTTGTACTAGATCTAATCTGTGTGGGTTCCTGCGTGCTTTCTCTCTCTTCTGTCTCACTTCCTGTGAATTTGCATTCATTTTCAGCGCTCTTGTGTTTCTTTGACATATTTGCCAAATAAATGGATATAACATCATTTTGGTCTAAACGGCAGAATTGTGCATAACTACATGTTATTAAAGCAACCTAGTGTTGTTTGTATAAAGCATAGTATAATTTTTTAACTTTCATTGACACTTCATCGTATCCATTGTCTGTGAGCTATAATAAACATTCTTTACATATTTATGGAATGTTTATCAGTCGTTTCCCCCTCCTCTCCCTTAACCAGTTTTATATGTTTTGAAGTTTTGGGAAATGAAAATGTATCTTCCATAACAAATAAACATCAGGTCATACGAGCTTTGACTTGATCTGTTTCTTCTCTGTCCAAGCTGACACGTCACACAGGCTGGGCAGACTGTTACATTACAATATCTGTGTTATATAGGAGATGATGTACAGTCAAAGTGATCATGCTGTGAAGTGTTACACTTCACTCTTAAACATAAAGAAACTAATGAGGATTTTTCTCAGTAATGTCAGAATCAGTTTTGGTTCCCCAAAGAATCTTTTAGTCAAAAGTTCTGAAAAGAACCATTTCTTTCTTAGTCTGTAGAACCACTACAAATGATCTTTGAAGAGTAAAGTTAGATGTTCTTTATGGAACCTTACAGCCCATAAAGAACCTCTTAGCAGCATACTTACCAAATAATTGAATAAATGAACCAAAAATTTAGGGTTTTTTTGTTCATTTTTCTCAAAGCTTCTCATAGAGACCAATTAAACCAGCAAACTCTCAGACTGGTTTAAGACCTCAGCTCTCCCATCTTCAAAATATTATCATTAATTTCAATAGTCATGTATATTTACAGTGAGCTTCCTAGAACAATTTTCTGCCGTTCATTAAGTGTAACTTTTATACCTTTTTTTCTTTGTATTTGTTTTTAACACATTTTAGTCCCCAGACAAACGGTGATTAGCGCGTCTGTCTTGAAATTGACGCACGCTTATGTCCACATCACTATTTCTGTAGTATTGCGCGTAATCAAACATGGCTTTGTCTCAGTTAAACTCATTCGTGTCTGGCGCCGATAAGAGCGTGTTTGAGAGCGCAACGGGAGACCAGAGTGATGAAGGCGGAGGGTTGGGGCATAAAAACAGCAGCGCGTCCCCGACCCACCTCCACAGCCTCCTTCTCTTCCTCCTCCTCCTCCTCTTCGCCGTCTTCTCCTGCTTCCTCAGGCCGTTTGCGTTTGGCTCATTTACACAACGCGCGTCTGGAGAGGGAAACCCAGCGACTCCTCCCGTGCGTCACCGTTTCCATGAGAGGATTTCTTCATTCGTCTGCGTTCTCCTCTTGAATCTTAAAGAGAATTTGAAAAAGATGAGCTCTTTTTCTCCGTGTCTCTGAATGACGCAAGACTTCAACATGGTGAAGTTAGTTTAAATAACTTTTTGGACTGGTGGGACACCTAAGGTTTTGCGCACAAGAGAAGATCTCCGGAAAATCTCCATGTTGAATTATAAATAGATTCTGCTCCTCCGCTCTTTGTTATTTTTCATGAATCCAAAATCGCAGATGTTTACCTGCGAAATGTTCATCTGCGTGCTGGCTATCGCGTTTATCCTGGAGATCCCCAGAGGCACCGCGGCCGCGTCCTGCGAGCCCATCCGCATTCCTATGTGTAGACCCATGCCGTGGAACATGACCAAAATGCCCAACCACCTCCATCACAGCACTCAGGCCAACGCCGTGCTCGCCATCGAGCAGTTTGAGGGGCTTCTGGGCACCCAGTGCAGTCCCGACCTGCTGTTCTTCCTGTGCGCCATGTATGCGCCCATATGCACCATCGACTTCCAGCATGACCCGATCAAGCCCTGCAAGTCAGTGTGCGAGCGGGCCAAGTGCGGCTGCGAGCCGGTCATGAAGAAGTACAACCACTCGTGGCCGGAAAGTCTGGCCTGCGAGGAGCTGCCCGTGTATGACCGAGGAGTCTGCATCTCACCTGAAGCTATAGTCAAGGCCGAGGGACCAGGTTACTTATTAATTATTATTAATATAGTATTATTATTATAGTATCGGGCTTTGGATAAAAGCGTCTACCAAATGCGTAAATGTATTATTAATATAATAATTAATGTTGTAGTAATATTGTAGGACACTGTTATATATTTTATATATAATTATTTCATTGTATTTATTTCAAATATTTTTACAGTGGTTATAGTCATTATCATTATTTTACTATTTCCCATCATCATCATCAGTATATTTTCTGAAAATAATTAATGAACATTTCTCTCTTAAAGATAATCCTCACTATCAAGACCCGTCAAAATGTAACCCTGGTGAGATCATTCTTGACTTGTACACATTCAGATTTATTTTTAACATTTATTTAGACATGTTTGTTTAATCTAGTCTGAACCGTTTGGATCTCAGTTTAGTGGGTCAAACATTCATGTCAGTTCTGGTTCTCCTGCAGAGGGAAACCCGGACTTCCCCATGGATTCACGCAATGGGAACTGCAAAGGAGTTAATGGTACAGTGTTGAATTATTACTGGCAGTATTTATATGTCTATTTCTATACACATAACTGTCTGATACAGATTTCAGCTCTGCTAAATTAAATTCCTTTATCTTTTAGATCAGTGTAAATGCACATCTGTAAAACTCAGCCTAAAGACTTATTCAAAGAACAACTACAATTACGGTAAGTCCTGGCTGATATTGTGCATTTACAGTATCGCGTATGAAAAAATACTTTGGGCCTGTTTGCTTAGTATTTCCTACACATTTTCTGTCATTCTAAAACATTAGGCAAGAGACATGCGTTTTGCAATGGTCAAAACTAAACTCACATTTAATGTTGGAAATCTCTTTGCAGTCATCCGAGCAAGAGTGAAAGAAATTAAAACTCGTAATCACGATCTGAGCGCTGTGGTGGAGGTCAAAGACATCCTGAAATCTTCTCTGGTCAACATTCCTCGAGACACAGTGACTCTGTATTATAACTCTGGCTGTCCGTGTCCTCCACTAACAGCCAATGAGGAATACATCATCATGGGTTATGAGAATGAGGAACGATCCAGGTAATGCCTCACTTTTTTCAGATGATCTTTGTGGATCACATTTCTGTTCTCATAAGTGGTGATTTTCTCCCACAGGTTGTTGCTCATTGATGAATCTGTTGCACAGAAGTGGAAGGACAAAATAGGCAGGAAGGTGAAGGTATGAACTATGAAGCTCAAGAGATTCTTTTCTGTGATTTGGTTCTAGAACGCATCACATTTATAGCGACCCAAGATGTGCTTTAAATGTATGAATGTGACTGATCTGACATGAAAATGTTTCTAAGAACTAATATTATGTTTCATGGTCAGTTTTGCTTTTCTCCCAACAAACTCTGTGTCAAGCTGTGTCAAGTTAGTTCCCCTCAAATGTACACAGGTGTAACCCCAGGAGAGTAACCACGGGTCTAGTTCATTACCTTCACAATACAAATGATACATTTGCTGAGAAAATGCAACACTACAGACTGCAGTGTGTAAAGGTTTGTGGAGAGAGTGCAGTGTGTTCTTTGTCAGTGAACTGACTGTTGTCTTGTGTGTGTCAGCGCTGGGACCAGACCTTACGTGAGCAGAGCCGAGCAAACGCAGGCAAGAGCAACACGAGACGAAGTCGCCACTAACTGCCCTCAGAAGAACAACCGCAGGAAGGAGAAGTTCATGAAACTGAAAAATTGCACTATTGTACTTTTGTTGTTTTACATTTTGGCTGAGAATAAACGTTTGTTTTTGCTTGTGTTTTATAGTTGTTATATTCTTCCTAAGAAAATGTTGCCTTTGCACAAACAAAATGTTTGGTTTGACATTACTGTGCATGTTTGTATGGGAAGAATCTCGAGTGTCGCTCGGTGACTGCTGATCAAAGTGAGAAGGTATGAGGCAAGTGTGATGGGAGGAGAATGTTTCTGCCAGTGTTGAAGTCTGTGTGCTTTGACATATTAAGCTCTGTGTGTGTGAAGGAAACACGCATGCTTTCATTGTAAACTGCAGCAGAAATTTCCTGTCTGAAAGATTAAACATTCTTCAAAAGAACATTGATGGAAGAGTTCAGAGGCAGAAAGAGACATTTAGGTTGAGGAGTATTGTTACTGTGGACGACGAGAACAAGCTGTTGGGCTTTCTGAATAACATTTATTAAACAACGTGCATTTACGTGATATATTGATCTATAGTTCTGTTCTCGCTAACATCGCTGATATGTGCTTATATGCAGCTTCATTAGGAAGTTGTATTTGAAGTGTCATGCAAAGTAATTAATCAAAACTGCTATTATTTGTACAAGCAAAGTTTTCAATGGTTTCACGTACTGTTCACAATTTGAGTCTATAACTGAAGTCCATAACTCTGTTCACAGCCTTTATTAAACACATCTAGCTGGATAGCAAGATCACGTTGTTTTAATGAATAGTGAATTACTGTCAATTCCCAGACAAACGAGAACATTGCAGTATTTCAGTTCAAGTAAAGAATTGAATCTTATTTGATTCTGTGTGAGTGTGGAAGGGTCGACAGCTAACCTGGAGCTGCTGCAAACGGACACGCTGCAGCACAGCTCTGTGAAAGCGTTCCTGCTCTCGGGAAAGAGAGACGGGCTCTGTTTATGCTTCTCAATGCTGTGACTCAGTACTGGATCCCACACTACAGTAATCTACAGTAATAGAGCTGCTTCTTGTAAACAACCCGCTGCTGGGGGCTTCTGCTGTACCCCACATAGCCCATTCCAGCTGACCGGGTCACATAAGAATATTTTATAAACAGCATGAAATCTAAATGAATTCTGTAAATTCACATTCCTGCTCCTGTATGATTTAATATTAAACATTTCAAATTCAAAGTTGTCTTTGTAATCTTTAATAATAATGTAATAACCTCAAGAACGGTTCCCATCGGCCTCTTACTAGCAACGGCAATGATGCCTCATGACTGTGATGTAAGATGAAGGTTATTGGCCTTAACTTCCTGTTTCAACAGGAAATACATCATCCCTGTATTCTAGACACTATCCATCCCATGAGTGCTGACTCATGTTGTGCATGCTGTTGGGTTTAATGCATGTAGTTCACACATCTGGGCAGAGAAAAATGACTCCAGGACAAATTCATGTCAGTCTAATCACAGGCAGAGGTCTACAGCAGATTTACTGCAGGTTATTTATTGTAACATAAACCGAGCAGATCTGTTAAAACCACAGAATTCAATGCACCATCATTCAGTCTGTGCTGCTGCCCGCATATTTTAACTCGCTGAAATTATGTGGGAGCCATCAAACAACACAGCAGCAATGCAAATCTCCTGTTTCCTCTGGAGTGATCTGGGGGGGCTGCGTCATTAACTAACTAGTTTCTCCATACAAATTCAGCTCCATCAACCACTGGTTAAAATCCTTATGCATGAGATGAGACAGAATGCTAGATGATGTATATATATATATATATATATATACATATACTGTATATATATATATATATATATACTGTATATGAGCAATGAAATGTCCTCTCTGATGTGTCCTCATCCATAAGATAACAAGAGGTTTTGTTTTAACGGTCTGAAATCATTAGCAGGACATTTTGTAGGTCACTTGTGAATCCCTGTTTGCCCGTTTTTTATAACCTGACACATTTCTGAGTGAGGAGATGTAGGCCAGACCTTCATTTCATGAAGATCTCAAGTCTGTGAAATGAACATTCAACATCAGAACAGAGTCTGAAATAATCGAAATATTTAATATCAGTTTGACAATAAAACCCTCAAAATGAGGATTTACCAAAATGTGATAAATAGCCTCTAATATAATAAGATGTGTAAGATTAAATATATTTTGGGGGTTATATGAGGTGTCTGTGTTCAGGTAGAAACAGGTTCTGCTCAGCAAGAACATCAATTGGAGGGAAACTGCTGAGCAGAACATCTCTGTGCGCTTCTTTTAAATTGATCTTCTCTCATTTGATGTGGACAGTGTTATCCAAAACAGCTGACAATGAGAAGCTCTCAATGAGACAATGAGAATGACTGACCTCCACATATCACACAGTAGAAATCTGCTGACAGGAGGAACTGTGCTTTTGGGTCTCTCTTTCCCACTGTAGACATTTCCTGTCACACCGCAGGGTCTGTGTCCATAAATATGAATGCTGATCAGAAACACGTGTTGAAATGTGTGTGAAAAATCTGGGAAAGGTTTTTAAATCTAGAGTGTGCGGGGGAACACGGGTCATAATTACATGGTGCTGATATTTCAAGATTACAGTCATTCTTTTTAACAATATTGTTTTTTAAATAGGCTTTCCCTATAAAACAGCAGTGCCAATGTATCTAACTAAAAAATACTGGTCTTCAACAGTAAAATAAATAACATGTTTGACAGACATATTGTTGATATAAACCCTTTTATTTCACTCATCTCTTGTTATAAATTCATTTTGTCATTCTCAAAAGACAAGCGTGTAATTTTTTCGACGGTTCAATTTTTCTCCTGCCCCAGTTTAATACGCAGAGACAGCTGCTCATGTCAAACAGCAAAGCTCATGCCAGCGACCCACTTCCTGTGAGGTACAGAAACGTTTTTAGTGTGAAATGATACAATTGTTTTGTGCTTCATTATAATGATATTTGCTAAATGTGCTACTCATTTCTTTATGTGTTAAACTTTTGTTTAATGAGGGAAAAATGACTAAGTGCAGCATAAAACTCTTGTGCTCCACTGTCAGTTTATTTGTGAAATATTAAAGTTTTCCTCAGCTTTCTGTTCAGAATGTGTTAACAGGGTAACCGATATTCCAAGAAATGTTAATTAAGTTTTGCACGCAAGGGAATGAAACAGGCACAGCAAAGCCAAGAGTCACTGAGGAGATTGTGTTCTCAAACACAGCAACACTTATATTTGTACATTTTCTTTAGCTTTAACAGGGGAAGAAACCCTGATTATATATTTAACACATTCTGTGAGTCAATATGCTGATCATAGTTTGTTTTCCCCTCTGAATAAATATCTTCACAGATTCAAAACATGTCCCAGAGTGTCGCCTGACATGAGCTTTCTCCACTGCTGTGGAGCTCTGGAGAGCGTCTGTCTCTGTGTTCGTGCAACCTAAAACACAACTGCAGAAACCACTTCAATTCACTCACAGTCTATCTATCTATCTATCTATCTATCTACAGTATCTATCTATCTGTCTGTCTGTCTGTCTGTCTGTTTCTCATATTTGGTTTCTTAAACACGGTACAATGTTTTAAAGTGGGCTAAGAGCAAAACTAAATTATCCAAAATATTTAATAAACCAATTCCCTGTTTCACCATTTCAGTTCTGCAGGAACCTGCTGAGTTTTCATGTGGATCTGCATGTAACTTTTGACACTTTCATAAGTGCTGGAGCTGTTACATACGAACATGAATTCTGCCCAGCACAGAACATCACTGCAGCGCTGAATCAACTCTGAACTCTGCATCATCCAATCAGCCACAATTCCTCTGTTACTGTTTAGAATATGTTAATGCAGGCCCGTGAGCACACACAAGTGTCTCAATAACAGGTGTGAAGTGGGGAATGATGAAGGTTTCTCTGGACTGTAGACATCCAGCTCAAATGTGTTGCAGGTGTGTGATGCAGTCTGTCTTGCTGTTGTTGCTTCCGAATGTTCAAACAGCTGTACAGTCTTCATTTATAGCGTCTTTCCTCAGCACTCGGAAAAACAGAAGCCGTCTCTTTAATGAGGCCAAAGACAAGCGAAAACTTCTTGAAGAACTTCTGTCAGGTGTGTCCAGAACACTGTTAGTGTTTCCTCAGCCCAACACTCAGCTTTCTCATCTTTATACTTGTTTGTTTTTTTCTTGTTTTGTTAAACAAACAAGCAGAACTTTTAAAGAATCTTTTTCATTTATTTAAATTGAAGATTGATTGTGATCTTCCCTGAGAAGATTGATGGACTGTGCTAGGTTTTAATAACATGACTCTCACGTCAAGCAACATCCAAGTATTCACTCTCCATAGATTTGTCAGTTTCTCCCACAGTTCAGTTCTTCAGAGCTGTGAGAGAAAGAGTCTTGCGCTTTGTTCTTGTTTACTGGCTGATTTGTTTTGTATACTAATTGATTCATTATCTGAAAGTAGATGTCAACACTAATTGCTCAAGTACAGCCTGCTGTGAGGTTTGGATAAGATCTCTGAAATGATAAGCAGCTGTGAGGTGATTCTGGATATTCTGGAAAGTCAATCATAAGGGACAAACTTACAAAGCCCCAGTTATCACGTTTACATTGTCTGGTTAAATAGACACTTTATCTGTTGGGTGTCTTACATTTACCTAATCATTAACTGTTACATTTCAAACATGAGATTTAAATAACAGGAAATTGGATGGAGGGTGTAAACTAGTTTAAAAAGTATTTTTAGAGTATTTTTAAAGAGTTCTTGAAAATATAATCTGTCTATGTTGGTTTCATGTCTTTGACATGTCTTCAACAACATGACAGAAGAAAACTTGGAATGTAAAGTAGAACAATGAAACCATACAGTAACAAGTATAAAATATTTATTTATTTCGCAATATATTTAAATGTCTTCAAGATCAAGCATATTTTTCAAGGTACAAATATTTAAAAATATTTAAAAACTAAAAAACTCATCATATCATCTCATATCAGAAGACCCTGATATCTTCATGTGTGATGTCATTTCCTTTTGTATGGTTTGTCAAATTAATTAATTAAATCACTTCACTTCATCACAATGTCCAGATTCCACATAAATGGATGGACGGAAGGAAGTTAGGAAGAAGGGAAAGAAAGAGAGGAAGAAAGGAAGGAAGGTGTCATACAGGATGACAACATTAGCGTGTGTATTTGGTTAGGGAAATGTAATTTTGGGTGAACCTTTTAAGGTCACAACATTGACCTGTCATGACTGACCTCTAGTTACTTTTAGCTTCTGGGTTTATAGTCAGTTTAACTGAGTTGTGCACCTGATGGAGAAAATCATTATATGGGCTTTCATAAACCTTTTGCCCTTTCTGTAATTCTCCAGCTCTGCAACGTGTGAACGCGTCTCTTTCCACCAGCAGCAGCAAAATAAACGACTAAACGAGCTGCAACTCAATTAAGACGAGGAATAAATATTTCAGTGTGATATTTATTAAAATGAGTATAAAACTTTAATCACAATATAAATTTCGAAACACATTTTTATGATGGTTCAAAATGACGTTCATTTTTAAAAAGCATATAGTTGTGTTTTCCGTGAACTCTGCGGTTCCTCTCGTAAAAACCACATTGTGGTTACAAGGTGCTACAAGCCGCTGACGCCAGAACTTGGAGAAGTCAAGCTGCCAGCGAGCAGAGCTTGTCCAGCGGCCACGGGCCACGGGCTTTTTTCCACTTCAGAATGAAAGAAAATAAACTTGTAGCGATCCCGTAGGATCGCCCATTTCCCGAGGCATCACCAGAGCAGCAGCCGCAGCACTGGGAAACCTGCCTCACCCGGGCAAGACGTTCACACGCACATACACGTCCGTGCGTAAAAACGCACGTCAAAGCGCCTTTATTTAGGCGCATTAGGCTACAATCCCGACTCTTTCAAAGGTGCTTCACAGGAATAAACAAGAAAACAACAATGCTTGATGCAAACAGCAGTACCTATGAATAAATTGTTTCTGGTTGAGTTTAATCCATTGCAAGTGGAAGTTGGTTACCCACTTACTAAACTAAACGCACATGATAATGTAAGCTATTGACATCATTTTTAGACTTCTATAATAACATAGTATATAATAAACATTAATATATCACCTTGATCTTTATTGTAAGAGTCCAGGGATAAACATTGTATACGTTAAATATTTACTGGTAAATGCTTCCAAAATTTATGTTTGTAACCAGAACTAACGTTCCCATAACGTTTTGGTCACCAAAACAATAATATGATCTACGTCATATCTGCTATAAACCAGCTCTGCAGAAAACAGTGGTTGACCAACATTCCTCTCCAATGTTCTCTAATGTGCAAATGACCTTCAACAATTACCAGTGAACCTTGCCTTTATTTGGGGTGTGTTGTTTTTATGGTTTGCTCCCCACCCTGCGCGTCATCCATGATTTCATAAGCGCTGGATGGGCAGGTGAGGCTGTTGGGCTGGCGGTCTGTCGCGGTTTGGGGTGTACGGTCACGCCGTTGAGGGAGTTTTGTTCCAGCGTGCGTGTGGGTGTGTAAGGAGCCGTGCACGAGCGCTCATCCAAGGTAAGCAGCGCGTCCACGGGGCCACGGGGGCGAGCCCTGTTCCAGCGCCGGTGCCAGAAAACACGCTGTGAACCATGAAAAGATCTCCTGACAAACAGGAGGAATAAAAGACAGAGCTGTCAGAACAAGCAGAGAAAGAATACATCAAAATATAATATGATGTTATTATTTATTATTTGTTTAAAAAACTTTATACCAGAATATCTTAGCCGGGCGGGGGTGTTCGGGGCCCAGTAGAGGCCGCAACAAATTTACAAGAAGGCCGCAAGATAAAATGACTAAAAATAAGACAAAACAAGCATATAATAAACTAATAATAATTAAACCATACCGTCCCAAATCAACATACAGAAACAATATTTCACCTGACAGGTTGAGCAACTCTACAAAGCCACAATGCCTCAACCAATGGTGTGAGTGTGGGGCGGGGCTTTCTTCTGATACGGCCAATGGCAGATGGGGGATGTTCTGAGGAGACTTGTTTGAAAACGGGACACCTGGGAAATGACACGCTTCACAAACGTAAGAGCTTTCTCACATCTCTATAAGAATGTTTTAATCCATTTCTGGGTAAATATATACATACACATTAACTATATTTAATGCAATAATATTATGCAAAATGTTCTGTATATTCATTGTTAAAGCTGACAAGCTCATCTCCTCCTTAAACACGTTTAGGGCATAAACGAGGCGCTGTGTTGTGTTTAATGAGATTCGTGTCTGCAGCAAATCAATATCTCACGATTCACGTGAATGTTGGCATTGATGTTGCATCAGTGCCTCCTAGTGGCCACCTTCTGAAATGTCATGCCATCACACACACACACACACACACCAGGAACAAAGTTAAAATGTTTATTTTACTGCAAAGAAATACGACGGCTGGAAACTAAAACAGAATAAAATACAGAATTCAATAAGATCTGTAGAAGTGCAGAAAACTACAACTCCACTACAGACATCAACATCCCATTATCACCAGTGTAATGCTTCCCTGTAATCTGGTTTAACAATAATCAGAAAGAGAACAGTAATCTGTTCTGGAAACAGAAAAACTCTCATCATTTCAATGTTTATAACAGGGCATGTAAAAGTAATTTGATGAGGTGTGATAATACTCTGTGAAACAGTGTGAGAAAATACATCTATAACAGTCATAAATACAGTCTGTGTGAAGCACTGAAGACACAATGTTGACAGTACAGTCATCTATAACAGTCATAAAAATTGCACTGTGGTGATTATGATGTTCTTGCATCAATAACACATCACATTTGGAGGTGCTTGTTCTGAAATCCACTGTAATTTCTCCTGAGACTGTCTCTGAAGCAGCTGAGGTGATGTCACTCCTCTGTACAGTTCATGTGGCAGTAAACAAACACAAGCAAATCTCGCTCTCATGTCTTTTCATATGGGCGTGTTTCTCCCTCTCTCTCGCCGCTGTGGATGGCAGAAGTCCTACAGCTCATCCTGTAGGGAAGAAAATAAGATTGACATACAGGTTGTGTGAACAGATTTAACTCTACACAAGCTCTCTTACCCGCAGTTTTGAGGTTTTTGCAAGCTGCTGCAGTCGCTGTCTGATGATGTCAGCGATGCCGCTTGCGTCTCTGCTGTTGACATGCTCTCCACCCTGATCTCGCTAAGAATGGGGAACAGAAAGTTTGTTCTGTTTAGAGAGGCACAGAAACAACCTAAAGAAACCACTGAACTAGGTGACAGTCAGTGCTTGTGCGTGTCTTACCTGTTGAGTGCCCATGTGGGGGTAAAACCTGACAGAGGGGTACGCTCTGATCCCAGCACTCTGGCACGTCTGGTAATGTGCCTGACAGTCCACTTTGCCAGCTCTCACCATACCCTTCATCATCTGCAGAACAGATGAACATGTAACTGGTGAATTATTCATGATCAGAGCATTGATCAGACAGTATAACCGTACACACTGTGCCACAATACAAACCTGTCAGTGGAGATTTGTTATACCATAGTGATGTTTTACTCACTGCTGTCAGTGTGAGAGAAACACAGAGCAATGCAAATAAAGCTGAAAGGTCTCTGAAAGGTCTCACCCTGGCAAGGACTTCAAACTCTGGGGCAAACTGCTGACAAGGGCCACACCATGGGGTGTAGAAATCCAACACCCAGTGATCCTTTCCATCCAAAACCTTCTTTCTAAAATCTTCAGGTGACAAATCCACTGAGGCACGAGGCAAAGAGCTACAGACAGAGCACGAGGGTCAAAGGTTGCAAATTGCAATCTATAAATGTCATATCTTTGCATTATTCTAACAGCAATCACCTAGTGGCTGTTTAGGTATGTTATAACTCAAATTTGAAAAAAGTAGACATATTTTACAATATTGGCCAGCTCTCACTGGCCCTTTAATTTTTTGAACAGATGATGTCACCTCAGTGCCCAAGTTTTGAGTGAAAACGCATCTCGATGCCATCCATTATAACTCCTGTAACCAATGAGAGACAAACACAGGCTGAATCAGTGTGTGAGGTTCTAAACAGAACTTAAATGAAGTTTGTGCAGGAACACACACTGGTATTGATCTCTGCGGTTGCTGTTCTGAGGGAACAGACGGATCTCTGGGTACGCTCGGACGTTCTCGCTCTGACAGATTGAGTGATGTTTCTGACAGTCCACTGTGCCCACACTTACGATCCCACTCAGCATCTAAAAACAGACAGGGTGACGGCTGTACAGTCAGTCAGCAGAATATTCCAGTGCAGACAGAGAGATTGTAATACCCGCGCCATTCTTCTCCACTCGGGCAGCAGGGCCTGACAGGGGCCGCACCACGGAACGTAGAAATCCACCATCCACGTTTCTGTGGACCTGCGTCTCTTGACCAGCTCCTGGAAGGACTCTGCGGTCAAAGTGACCACCACTGGGTTCACCAGGTCCTGCAGAAGTCACAGTCCTGTATTACTCATCATATATCTAATCAATATCTGGACTAGAGTTCTTCATCCACTAACTAATTTACATTTAGGCATGTAGCAGATGCTTTTATCCAAAGCGACATAAGAAAAACAAAGCGATGGATAGTTACAAAGAATCTTACAAACAAAGAAATTCTGTGTTTTTTTTTCAAAATGTAAGAAGATCCATTAAAATGAACTAGTTGATAAAACAAGGCAGTATTGTGAATACTGTACACACATGCAGGTATGAACAGCTGTATCTCTGCTTCTCTCACCTCTATGAACTCCAGGATGCCGTCTGCAGAATGATGACCCTCATATTCGTGAATACTGGACTTGTTGAAAATCCTTGTCGTTGGATATGCATGAATGTTGTACTGAGGAAGAGAAAGACACAAGAGATGAGATGCAGCTGTCATCAGAACAGGTACTGATCTGCTTATTTTCAAAAACAAGTCTAAAATAATCCTGCATGAAATCTAAACATTTTTCCTAACAATGATTTATGTCTCATTAGCAGCACCAAACAGAAAGGCAACCTAGGGGGTGGGCCATTGAAACAGGCACAACCAATAGTGTAAGTTGGGGCGGGGCTGCCTGCAGAGTGACCATTGGAAGACCGTGGAGTGTATTTAATTAGTGTTCATATTTTTGCAATTCTGTTTGGTGCAACTAATCAAGCAAAAACGTCACCTTAAAACTGTGGTTCCTGTGATTTCCTGTGGAAATCTTTTACATGGCTGTGTGATATATGTGTGAGAATCTTAATTCTACAAGCTCTGCATCACACAAAACAGGAAACCACAGGGGTCGTCATCTTCTAGTCTAAGTTATCATGCCAGATCAACCATCAAAACTGGTCACATTTCTAAGTGCTGTGCAACTGTACCATACTGCAAAGCCCCTCATGTACAGTACAGTCCAGAGTTCCAAACTTCAGCCGTCCAAACAGCTGGATAGAAGCTTTCCTCAGTTCAGGGAGGAGAGCCCGGCATGGAGGACACCACTGTAGAACACAAACATTAGCCATAATCCATCACCAACATGTTGTGCTTTGATATTACATTTGACAGAACACTTTGGATATAACTCACAGGAGCGAAGAAGTCCACCAGCCAGGGCTCCTCCTCATTGCTGGGGAAGTTCTCAGGTCTAAGAGTGGTCACATGAGCGTTCACGCTCTCCTTCGCAAAAGCCACAATGCTGTACAGAGCATCTTTACCTAGAGAATTAACCCAGAATCAGAAAACATGTTAGATCAATGCTGATCAAGTTTTATTAGTGATTAGTGTTGGGTAGGGAATTTCGGACAAGCAACAACAAGCTAGCATTGAACTAAACGCAATTATCGCGTGTTTACTTCATGGTCCTTCTACAGAAGATGTGTATTTATGTAAATATATTTCGAGCACTTTACTTAGTGATATCAGGATGTGAGGAGACTTTCAGCCAGTTAAAAAAAAATAAACGCCCATCGTGCCTTTAATGGTTGAACCAAGCATTTAAACCCAGCATTTAAAAGCATTGTGATGTTTTTAGAAGCCAAACATCTAGTTTTATTAAAACATGTTTGAGCTCACCATGATGGATCTCAAAATCATGAATTCCAAGGCCTTTAAAAACAGCCACACAAGATTTGTGAATGTACAGAGAAGAGCAGAGCTCTGAATGTGAGATACAGTCCACCTTCCCCACCTGTAGAGACAATGAGTGAGGTTCAGTTTCTGATTGGATTATTTGCTTAATGTAAAAGAGGACTAACAGATAAATGAAGCACCTGTATGTGAGAGTCCTTCAACAGAGCTTTGAGTTTTTTCATCTCATGTGACGCCAGGTCAGTGTTTCCAAACGTGAAGCTGACGAGCCATTGATGATGAGCTAGTTTATGCTGAAATATACAAATAAAAAGACGTTTCAAAACACACAGAGTTCTGCCACACAGTTTTATTCCAGAGTGAGTTTCATGTGACTGTGTAAACAATGACACAGGTAGTGTTGATACAGGTGTGGCTGTTCAGCGCAAACAAACTTTTCTCTATAGCAGAGTTTTGTTTGCTCATATGACATTAATGATAAAATTCACATGAGCTCGTACCTTAAAGCTGTCCCTTGTAAGCGTCTCCAGGTCAGGCAGATGCCTCAACACTTGAGCATATATTTCTTTAGCATCCAAACTCTGAAGGAACTGTAAGATTGAAGAGATTTATGAAGAAAAAATACTAAAGGTTTTACAGTATGGCATTTACAGTGACAATATGGAGACCGGCAATAAACAAAAAAAGGAGTTTCAAAAGTAAAGCCAATGACATCGTATTTAACTTCAGTGTGATTTATTTTCACACAAACATTCTTTAAAAAACAATAAAAGAACAGGCAGATCTTTACCAAAACGCTTCCTTTCTGGGCAATGGAACTGCCCGGGGGGAAGAGAGCCGTCGTGCTGGTGCTCACATCAAAGTTGTCACACAGATCGGCCTGTTTGGAACAATCTACCCAGCCCACGTGTGCCAGACCGTCCTGAAGAGAAATGATCATCAATGACTTCTGTTTACAGTAACACTGTTACCCAGTAACGCAGTAATGCAGCTCAACTCTCACCAACATTCCAGCGAGCTTCTGTCTCGTCTGAGGTTCCAGACAATCTGTGAGAAACGATGTTGTTTTTGTTGTAGATATTTCAGCCAGACAGAGCAGAACAGAAATATAAAGGTTTAGTAGTGGTCTTACCGCCAGTGTCTGCACAGAAAGTTATCAGCCAGCTGATGCTCTCAGCAAATGCACGATCAATCTCACTGAAGATATTGTCTGGAAATACAAAACCAGACTGAATCAGAATGCAGAATCATATCTTTTAATGTTTCAAAATGCTAAAAATAAACACGGTCTCTTTTGGACCTCTATGTATGTGTAGGAACTGAATACCGTGCCAAAGCTCCGTCACTTTGCTGTGCACAAACTGCATGGCAAAGGCAGTGAGGCTTGCTTGTGATTTGTCACCGTAGTACTTCTCTGGATTCTGAGTGCATTTATATTTTAGTGTGACTGTAGACATTAAACATGCGTTTATTAAGCGTTTACGTCCTGATAAATCAGAACGTTCTCACCATTCCGGGTCTGAAGACATAGAGGCTGGGGTAACTGCTGATGCCTTTACTGTGACACAGCCTCCTGTTATCACCACAGTTTACAGCACCCATCCGGATCACCCCGTCCAGTTCCTTGGCAAACTCTCGCCACTGCGGGGAAGCGTTCACACAGTGGGCAAATAAACTACAGTGCATGTGAGGAGGAAGTGATCGAGAGAGCACACGCTGAGTTACGTACCGTAGGGGCGAGTTCGTGACAGTGTGAGCAGCGCGGGAAGTAAAAATTCACAAACCAGACCTCTCCAGAATTTACAGCTGCATCTGTGGAAAGACAAGAACAGGTCGAGCTGCTTCTTGAATGAGAATACAACAAGATCAGCAAAAACAGGTACATTTCACAAAACGTGTCAAGAAATATCCAGGTCATGTTTTTACCCCAAAAGAAAATAAATTAAGCCCATTTTGCAGAACATTTAAATTTCTTGCATTATTTTTTTGCCGTCTTTTATTTACGATCATTTAAAGTGTCTGCCATCATTTGGGTCATTCAAA
Organism: Botia kubotai; assembly: GCA_036877585.1. NCBI lineage: Eukaryota > Metazoa > Chordata > Actinopteri > Cypriniformes > Botiidae > Botia > Botia kubotai. The sequence goes on along the minus strand of JAZGTI010000973.1, from coordinate 29,476 downwards.
TTTAAACAGTCTCATAAATGTGCTTAATTGTCATGAAAATAATCTCAACTATGCAAAACACTTACTGCTTCCAAAAACAAGCTTCATTTGTTTTAATTCATTTGTAAAATATAGTTGCTTGTTTTATATTTTACAGTGAAACATGACCTGGTTTTCATGAACAAACACAATTCAGCCGCTCAGGAAATATAACTCATAAGACATTCACCACTAACCAAAGTCTCCTCTGTCTAATGTAGTTATTTCCTGGTCCTCATCATAAATGCCTGAAAAACACAGATCCATGATTCTTCTCCAGCAGAGATGAGTATTTAACAGTGTGAATTCTACACCTTTGTTTCTATTGTTACACTGTGTAAAAATATCCATACAGAATATGATGAAGAGATGAATTACCAAAATCATATCTGTAATAGTTCCAGCTTTCATATCTTCCACCCTGTTGTTCATCTTGCAGGCCCTTCTCTCCATACTTGTCATATTTCTTCCTCAAGTCTTCGTCCTTCAACACCTCATAGGCCCGATTGATCTTCAGGAACTTGTCATGTGCAGCTTCATCGTTCTTAAAATAACAGAATAAGAACGTTCTCAGCAAAGCAGAACACACTCATGTGTACTGATAACACATCTACTCACTGGGTTTTTATCTGGATGCATGGTGAGAGCCAGCTTTTTAAAAGCCTGCCGGATTTCACGACTACTGGCCTCTCTGGAAACACCCAGCAGCTTGTAGTAATCTTCATCAGAGGAAATCAGCACCAGAAGCCTCACCACAATGAAGACTAACAGCAGCGTTCTCCTAGCAGGCCTCAGAGGATTCTGCAGCATCTCCATTGTTGAAGGCTGATGCTGGTGGAGATACAGCGGTTCTGAAGTGGACTTCCTTTACAGGAGACAGAGGATCATTCACATCAACAAACACATCTAAGAGGGCGAGATCTCAACTCTCCTGCTACAGGAACTGTACACGTAAGTGTTTATAGAAGGTGGAGCCACTTTCTCATTCTGCTTTAAACCACGTCAGCTCTGCATCTGAGAGACTCAATCATTTAACACACATTCTGAGCATCTCTGGACATGCTGATGTGTCAGGGGTTGATTTCTATCAATTATACCACATCATATATTTATTTACATATCACGTATTGATTTGATAATGATATATACCCATATGATATATTTCCAGAAAACAACATTCAACTCCATCATAAAAATATTATTGGGCTTCATTTCAAAAACATGATCATGTAAACAAATATGGGAATAAACGAAGCATTTTAATATTTATTTTGACCAACAGTTTATTCCCCTAAAAGTTAGTGTCATAAAGTGTCAGATAATCCAAAATGCTTGTAATTATAATAGACAGAAATCTAATGTGATGCAAATATATTTATTTGAAATTGCAGACAAATACAGGAGAAAGTATATTTTAAAAAGAGTTTTAAAGAAGTTTATTTTTATAAGTTTATAGGACTAAAATAACTATAGTTTCTGCAGAAGCTTTTAACAGTAAAGTGAAGTAAATCATTGATTGATCAGTTAGATGAGATGTAATACAGCAGATGAGTACAGATCACACTCATCAGCTCCACTGATGTCTCTGACTCTTTCACTGCGCTGATAAATACACTCGTGTCTGTATTAGAGGTTGGTTTACATACCAACCACATTTCAATCATTTTAACCCAGCTGCATGTACGAGCAGAACAGTATTTATTTATTTATAGGTACACTACAAACTCACTAGATAAACCAGACAGCCAATGACTGCACCAGTAAAACTGTGGATCAAACGACACAACGAGTTAAAGCAGGTGACATCGCTTTGTACATTTGCATTAAACAAATGTTGTGCGACCTCTTCTGGAAGAGCGTCAGAAACTCGCTGCACTGATTCAACGCTTTCTGCGGTAACAGCAGTGTGAAGCGAGCGGCGGAAAGAAACACTCACCCGGAAGTGCGTGTGTCATTTCAAAATAAAATCCTCTAGTTCACCAATTATGAGAATAACTTTGATTCACCTTTCTTTTATAAAATGGACGCAGTGCCTAAAATCAAGGTATGTTGCAACACTGTAGAACAACAGAAAAAGGACGTATGTTAATTAAATGGTGTAAAATCAGCAGACATTCATACTTTGTAGCCAGGAAACTGTTTTATTTAGTTTAAATCCCCAAACATATATATTAATTCCCAATAATCACAAGACCTGCACGTTATGTCTTTAAAAAGGGTTTGAGTGAATGACAAGCAGCCCACAAGCATACACTTTTAAATGGCCACGTTTTCTTAATGGGGTAGAAATAAAAATGTTTTCAGCCTTTTGACGGGTAGTGCAGTCAACTTTTCTGTGTAAAGAAAATTATTTTTAAAATGAAATTATTATTTCAAACCTGAACTGCATACTGTTTACACAATTAAATGTAGTCATAGCACACCAACACGTTTGTGTTTAACAATTAACAGAACAGAAAAATGCATAGTACAATGATCGTTTCATGTATACACCAGCAGTTATGTTTTCCAGACGGCTAACCTGCCCTATTTAATGTAAACTTACATAATATGTGATATATGACATATGTAAACTAGATATATAAGGTAATATATAGGGTGTAAGAAGCAAAATCTGTATAATGTTGTCTTCAGGAGACCAGAGTGTAGGTTCTCATCTGTAGGACTGTGCTGTTCAGTCAGTGTAATAGCTGATGAGTCTGTGTGCTTCTCTGACACCTGTGAGGTAAGCGCCATGAGTCGTGGTGTAGAAGTTTGCGTGTGTAGCTTCACCAGCAAACAACACCTGGAGATGCTTCAGAGACAGAGAAAATCTCTTTAATAAAACATTTCCTGGATATATGGCTGTTAGTTTGCTCAGAAAGGCAAATATTAATGTATGAATATAATAATCTGAATGTATTTACATACATACTGTATGCCTAATATGACAAATAATGGAACCTAATACAGATATTACAATTGAATTTGTGTCACTGACATCATTTAATTGTTATTATGGGATGCTAAGATGTTACCTTCCTCCCTTTGTTTTCAGCTGTAGGGGGAAGAGGTGATGCTAAAGCATTTTGTTCCTTCACTCCATCAACATTGTGAGGAATGAACGTGTAGGAGCCATTGACGTGCAGATCATGACCCCATCTGGAGATCAGCACCTTTGAGACATCTGGCACTGACCAGCCCGTGAAAGACCTGAGCAAACTTTAAAGACATAAGCAGGGTTTGTCAGCGGTGTCATGCACATCCCATTTGCCATCATTAAAGATACTGTAAGTGATTTCAGTTGTATGGCTAACGCCCTTTAAAGACAAAGGAGGATGAACAAAATGTTGTTGTAGCTCAACTGGTAGAGCATTGCTTTGGTAAGCACCTGTAAGCACTTATGCATTTGGCAGACGTTTTTATTCAAAGCACAATGTAAATGTAGGCAGGAAGCTTTTCTGATTGGCTGAAAGGCGAGTCGCCTCTCTGACTTTTTCTTTCCGTGGCCTTTCAGAGATTTACGTAATAAAAGACAACTTACATAATATTTGCAAAATTTACATACGATATACGTAAAAAACGTACAGCACCTTTGAATTGTATTTTATGTACTATAGGTTCCCAATTCTCTAGATATACGCTTTGACCACAGAATTGCTCAGGATGACATAAAGCATTTACCGTAGAACAACATTAATTTTACATTGTCATCTGTGCACTGTGTACTGTACATACCTCATACAGACATCACTGATTTCACTGTCCTCAAGCGTCTCCATATGCAGTGCTTCTCTCCCTGTGATCCAGCCGCACAGAGCTGTGGGGTGACGAGCCACTGCATCAAAACCTGTGATCTTCTTGTACCACGTCTTCTTCAAGGTTTCTCCTTCAGACAAAGAGCTGTAAACTTCTTCATCTTCTGGCCCCTCTTCCCACACCAGCTGAATCCCAGCACAGTCATCTGGCCAAAACTTGTGCTCAAAATACAGATAAATTTTGTCCACTATTCCAAAGCCGAGATTCTTAATGGCATTTAGTTTGTCTTCTGGTAAGCGTGGCTCAAACATTGTTGCTGCTTTTTTTTTGAGAACCCCCAAAGATACGGTGACAATCACATGATCCGCCTCGAAGCTCTGTCCGTTTTCACACATGATCTGAACAGGGTGGCTCTCTTCTTCATCCTCGTCTTCAGTCAAATTCCACTGAATGCTCTTGACCGGGGCATTATAGTGGATTGTTCCTGCAGGCAGATCTTTTAGTAGAACATCTAGGACTGCTCGATAGCCACCTGGTCCCAAAGTGTTAAAAAAATCTCCCTTAAATGTAATGTAATTACTATTCTGAGAGGCTGACACCTCGTAAAGAGATGAGCAAGCTTCATCTGTGCATTCGTTCCTCTTGCACCATTCAAACACTTTTGGCCCATCGTCTGTCTTTGCAAAGGGTGATTTACCAAAGGCATCATCCAGATAAGCACCCAGGGTGAGCTCTCTGTGTCTGTCCTCCAGTTCGTCATCAAAAGCTTTGTCAGTGAGCTTGCTGAAGTGTGAACACACCTGATCTGCAACTTTTGTTGACACCTGCTTCCCATCTTCTGTAAAGAAGTAATCTATAGCGTTTTCAGAATCTGACAGGCTGTTTTTTTTGCTTGCCGATGCTCCCCCTGACAGCAGGTTCTGTTCTTTTGCGAGCTGGAACAGAGGGTTTCCTTTCTGCCCATGAATCCAGTTAGCACCCACCTCAAGGACGTTCTCTGTGAAGGGTTTAGCGGTGTGTGCCCGACCTCCGACTCTTTCCTTTGCCTCTAGAATCACAACATCTTCAAATCCTGCCTTGAGCAGCGTGGATGCAGCAGCCAAACCTGCAAAGCCCGACCCCACCACTACAACCTTGACATTTTCTGGTTCTTTACCATCACTCATTTCTGCTGCGTTGTTCAGCTGTTTGAAGAGAGATGAAAGAAATGTAGATTTATAATGATAAAATGTGATTGGTTATAACTCTTGGACAGCAACAAAGAGCAACAGGTGAGTACAGGTGTTAAGACCACAACTGCCTTGTCATCTTTATATGTTTGCTTATGTGTCATGTCAAACCTGCAAAACCTGATGTCAGTGACCTTTGTAATCCGTATTTGATTATATAGCGAGATCACGGGATCACAGGATATCCAATAGGAGAGGTTTCCATATGCTTTAGTATGCAAAATGATCTTCCCTGAGTGCACTTGAATGACTTGTAGTAGAAAGCAGTGTTAAAACAAAAACGTTCCTGAGATTATTGTGCATAGCTGAACTTGAAAAAAATAAATGTATAAATAATGTGACACTTAAATGTAAATTGACACTTGGTTAAAAACAATACTTTCAATCTACAGAATTGATTTTATTTTAAAACTAAACAAGAACAAAGGTTTGAGACAAATACATTTTGGTTACATAACACGAACGCCCACGCACCCTAGTGGTTTCTATGGTTTCTAAATGCACAAATGCAACGCAGTGACATAGCAACATTGGGTGTGGAAACCGTCAAATGAAGATGTGGGTGTGTACGATGTCAAGCTGCGGTTGAATACACTTATTTTTTAATACACGTTTTGTTTTGCCAGTTAGTTTTCTTTTGCACTTGAGAATGTCAACAAGCAATTATGCGTAATGCGAAAAGCATTCAAAATTACACGTCAGCCGTTTCCAAAAATATAAAGCATTCAGACTTTTGACAGATAACATCAAGCAATGACAATAGCACTGGTTTTCTGGAGAACTTCAGACTGAAGCCCATTAGGAGATGGAAAATGTTACTGAATTGTACCTGAATTGTATTTACTTTGTTGAGAGCCAGAAGCTTGGAATCAGATGTGATGCAGGTGTTTAGCATGTTTTGGTCAAGTGTAAGATGTTTGTCATTCATTAGATGGCGCTAAGAAACCATTTCTTGACCACGTCTTTACAGAGACAGGAGAACAAACAGCCACAGCATACAGTCAACACCGCCGAACCACGCCATCTAGTGCCCAGTGTGGATTACACACCGCTCAAGGTTGGTATTTGCATCTTTTTCTCTCTCACGTGTTTCTTACATAACTTATTATATAATCTTTTCTGTGTGTATTTTTTCTAATGTATTTGAGGCAGTTCTATGAAACCTCAAATGATTGTTAAGTCCCTGACAAACCCTCTGTTGTTAAACATGACAACATGCTGAGTTTTGACACAGTATTGAATTTGTGCGTGTGTTAATGTTTGCGTTAGCCAAGAGGTGATAAATGAATTTCCATTACAATGAGCTTTTTCTGTTTATTGACTTTTCCATTAGACAGCTGGTGTGTGTCACTTGTGTACAGTAAATTATTAATGCCAAAGGAAGTTACACATTAGTCCAACCTTCTTTTAAAATGAACACATACTGTACATGAATTAACCTCACATCAAACTTTAGTTTAAAAATTACAGTTTATTGTAGTGCTTTAGCAACTAAACAAACACAGCTTGAATGTTTCGCCTCGAGATCCATTAAGAAACTATTAAACTCGTCATGCAGGTTCATGGCAAACCCTGTGTAAAAAATACAGATTTCCCTATATATTCCACAGTTTCTGTCTGGTTAGAATTATACTTTAAAATAATTAATTCTGCTTTATAACACTGACATTAAATAAAACGTCATTTCTCTTTATACTGTCAATTTCCTTGTTTTTTAAAATAATATATTTAAATAAAGTAATTTCTATGTAAACACATAAATCTGAACATCTAGGAGTTTCTGACTGTAGTGTTTTTGTATCACTTCACTACAGCAATTTAGACAATTAACATTTTTGTAGCACAGGGATGTACACTGCAAATAAAGGTTCTTTAAAGGTTCTTCACAGTGATGCCGTAGAAGAACTATTTATGGTTCCCTAAAGAACCATTCAGTCAGACGTTCTTAAAAGAATCATTTCTTTCTTCCTTTTTTATTGTCTAAAAGACCCTTTTCACTACTAAGAAACTTTTGTGACAGAACGGTTCTGTGGATATTAAAGGTTCTTTAAGGAACTATACAGCCAGAAACAGTTCTTCTATGGCATTGTGGAGAACGTTTTCTAAGCGTGTATGTGTGCCCTTTTAAAACAGGCCCTTGTTTTTCTTCAGGTTCAGCTGCTTCCAGGCTGGCATTGCGTAGAAATCCAACCGAGAAATCCCCATAATCAGTGTGAAATCCTCGTTTGAGAGATATTCCTGTGTAGACAACAGAGACATATGTTCGGTTCATAAAGCTGATCTTCGCATGTCATGGGGGGGGATGACAGAATTTACTAGTGTCTGAGCAAGACACTGAGAGATTGTTGTTGTTGTGAGTTTACCTCTTTTTTTGTGGGATCGACTCCCTCAGGCAAGTCATCTGGCACAACGTTCACCAGCTTTTCTGCAGGAAAGGTTTGCAGGACGGGCGGAGGCATCATGGCCACCGAGCCCACTGAGTCTTTTGAGTTGCTTTGGTTGTTATTTGTGGGGGTTTGATTGGTCATATCCTGTAAAGCCGAACATAGTAACATGTTACATAATACTGGATCAGTAAGCCCTGCTTTGTCAAAATAATAGCAATAAAAATGGAGAACCTACCACAGTAATTTTAATGAGATCAGCTGCATCTCCAAGCTCTGATTTGAGCTGCTCGTATGATTTTCCACCCTAGGAGAGAATGAAAGATCTTTAGCATACATTCATGCTTGCAGGTTAGTTTGTATGCTGAAAGTTTCAGAAGGTTAACAGGTAAGCTACTAACACTCCACTTCTGTGGGTCCCAGGCGTGGAACCAGCCTGTAAAGGTGGGTGGCTCGAACCCTTGCTTCACCACCAGGACAGGTGTGTCCAGATCACGCCCTGCAGGATGAGACTTCAAATATTCCTGTGCTGTTACCACCGCGTCATGCTTTTCTGTCTCATTTGCCCCTTTTCCAATCCACAGGAACACCTGACAGAACATACAGGAGTCAGTCTTACAAAAGCTGTTTATTGATGTTCAGGTGCATTGCACCACGAAACTAAAAGAATCAATATTTTGCTAAAAGAACATGGAGTCCCCTCTGTTAGCACTCTTAAGATTTTTGCAATGTGACATTATTTAAGGACAATTAAGCACATGTTGAACCAATTCTGAACACTTTATAACAGTAACACAATAAATATTCTCCTAATATCGAAAATTTTCGTTTTTAATTAGTTAATGTGTAAAGCAAATGCTGTAAAACAAAAGCAACCACGAAGCATAAATTCTTTTAAATTCTTTTAAAATTAATTTAATAATTGTAACTTAATTCTTTTAAAAGATAAATATTTTTTCATGTTACAGAAAAAAGAATAAGACTGTTGTTTGCATTACATGTTCATATTTGGCACGAACGCAGTGCGCCACGAACGCAGTGCGCCACGAACGCAGTGCGCCATTAACTGAGCTACAGGAACTAATGATGAGAATTGGGGGCATGTCACAATGCAAAAAAATGTAGAGGTCCTAATAGAAGACTGTTGTTGTTATGCAAAATCTAATTTACTTTCATAGCTTTCTGACAATTATCCTGATATTCACCTGATCCCAGATGTCCAGCAACATGACATCATCCTCATCCAGGTCATCCTGGTTGAAGTTGGTGATCTCTGTTGCTATAAAGCGACCCGTCTGATTGGAGCACTCAAATAATCGTGGAGTAATACTGATGTTCTCGTCCTGAAGTCTGTTCATCACACAACAAACTGTGCAACATACACCGAATTTTGGAAAATGTGCAAATACAGAGTTTGTGCAAATGTTGCTTTACCTTTTGCTGCTGGCATACTGTGACTTTCCACCAAGATTTACCCAGAAGTCAGCAGGTTCCTGACCTTCTGCAAGCACATGTTTCTCTCTCTTGGAGATGATGTCAGCCAGCGTTTTTGCCATTTCTCTCTCATCTCCACTGCAGCCCTGCACAAGTCACACCAATTATAGAATACACCAGAAATGAGCCCTTGAATAATGGTGTTTCTCTAGTCATATGCAGAAATGCTGAAATAAGAGAGTCTGAAATAAAATGTAAGCGACAGATACAGACCTTGCCGTACCACAGATAACACGCTTTCTCTGTGCTGAGGACAAACACATCGTTGGAGTTTAAAGAAGATGAGTGAGGCGGCACCTCAGTTGCACGTGTGTTAAACTCATTTGTGCCGTAGACATGAAACAGTCTTACTGGACGCTGAGAGCGGACAGAGCCTTCTCTGGAACTTCCTTCCTGTTAATCAGGCACAGCCAATCAGAACACAGGGTGGAGACATGCACTGTGACTTCCTTAAGTTGGTGTGTATAGTTTCTGCACCACTAACATAGTCAAGTTGAACTGCAAAGGAAATGATGCTTTCAAGCACTCCTACCACCTCATCCAGTCAAAACTCCACTTCTGACTTCAATGTTTTAAGGTGCAAAATAGTTTCTACGCTTTTCAGGAAGTCAGACTATAATGGGCTTTATTATTGTCATCTTTGTGTTTTCAGCTTATACGGAAGAAGGTATTTTAGCATTGAAAACACACTTGATGTTTCACCACCCACATGCATTCTAATTTTAAAAGCAAAAACAGGATTGTGGTAAAAACAGGAAGTCTGTTTGCGTTATGGGTAAATTTACGTATTACATTAAGGTTGGCTTAAACATTTGAACTGAGTAATGAACAGGAGAATGGAACAGGCTGACAGACCTACCTCATAAACAACCATTTTACCCTTGAAAATGGCCATGAGGTGCATGGGCTCTTTTCCCATCGGTACTCGAACTTGCACCGGTTCTCCATTGTACTTCTGGTCCAGAATCACTGCCTGATACGCAGAAGCCGTCAGCTCTGCTGTGCTTGCGTGGCGACCCTAAAACATCATCAACAGAAATGATCTTACTTAGATTTCCTGGAACAGTAACTCTTCATTGCACTCTTAAAAATAAAGGTGCTAAAAGGCTTTTAATAGTCTGGGAAACTTTCTTGAAGGTTCTGTGAATGTTAAAGGATCTTTATGGAATCATTCAGCCTGATAAATAATTCAAGAACCTTTATTTTTAAGAGTGGGTGAACATGGTACAGCGGTACAGCGGGACAGTGGAAAATACACCTACTTGCCAGATGTATAAAATATAGTGAAGTTTGCTGTTGACTTCATATTTGTAGAGGATGAGATAACAGTCTCCACCATAAAAGTGCCCAAGCCACTTCCTGTCCACAGGGGCGAGCTCATTGTCCTCTATCCTCCATACCTGAGAGATGAACAGACCCCATGTTCTGATTTCATGTCATGAGTTCTTTAACACTGAATGAATGAAAGCTGATTTTACTCGCCTCAGCTTCGCCTGATCCATCATCCACCATTTTCTGCTGAGCAGCCAGATCAGGTCTGGCATGCATAGAGGTGGCGTCAAACTTGATCTGCTCAACTTTGGCTAGTGATAAAGCAATCAGAACACACTGGACTCAGAATTATGCAGAATTAGATTCAAAGAGTCTCTTAAAGATCTTTTTGTGTTCCATCTGAAATATGTTTTGAATTGTTGGTATTTGTGCACATGCACCAAACATGTCACACATCTGTGGCCGTTGTGCTGCGTCTTTTCCTTGTTCACCTATTTTCCCCGGACTGTGTGTGGTCCCCAGGCCGACAGTCTGTCCCTTCTCTGTCCAGCGCTGGAAGAGCTGTTTGAAAACCGAGGACTCTGCTCCTTCACTCACTGTCTCTACATAGGTGGATGCAGGGTAATTCTTGGCCTTTATGTAAGCCTAAAACAACATTATGTTGAGTGAGATGGTGAAGTGTTTCTTTACAAAGCATGACCTCTTCTGCATGACACAGGAATGACAAAATATTGATGTAGAGACACAGTGAGGATCATACTTGTGTAAGGGACAGTGTGAAGTCTTACCTCAGCTTTCTTCAGAGACTCTGCCCTCTCCGTTTTTGAAGCCTTTTTGCCCTTCCAGATAAAGATCTTTATTCCACCCTGATCCAGCAGATAGCAGTCCTGCCACACAGATCACTGTTTACATCCACCTCAGCTTTCTCCTTCTTAAAGAGCCGTTATTGCAACAGCCATGAGCTTTATGCATCAATATGTTCATGTATTCATGATATTAATGTTACACACCTGCCTGTACATAGTTTTAGTCAGTAAACTGCGAATCATTTTGGTAACAGCCTGCTTGTAATCTCTCTGCATGTCTGTTTATTTCTGTATTTTCTGTTCAACTGTAATAACGTCATCTGTCTCTGAAGTGACTTTTAGCTGACATCGTCAAGCCCTTCTTCTTTTGAACGCTTTCCTCACAACCAATTGGCTTCATTTTCGCATGTTAGACTCACGTTTGATTTTAAAAATCATGTCCTGCTCCATGTTTTCTTTCATTAAAGCTCATTGAATTTTGTCTCATTCTGTTTCACAGAAATATACCAGACTACAGAAATGAAAGAGTTTCACATTGTCTTTATTGATTTCGCTTCGACTGCAGTCTGGGTGACAGTTATATTTGGCCTATTAAGACCACAAGCGCTGGACTACACCTAAGTGTGAGCATAACTGTCACTGCCTGTTCTGTCTTATCTAACCAAATCAGCAGCTATTAAGACAAACACACATACTGCTGATAGTGACTGACTTCCTCTTATCACAGGCCTCATGATTTTAGGGGTCAAACTGTTTCATCCTTCACTAAACTGCTGTTCATAAAATATACCTTTCAGACAAGTGTGAGGGGTGACGTCTGACTACTTTAAATGTCACTGGAGCGTCTGTTATCAACACGGCCTTTATACTGTATTGCTTTATGCTGGGCTGGGTTTAGGTGTGGGCAGGGGTCAGGGTGGGTTCAGGTGTGGGCAGGGGTCAGGCTGGGTTCAGGTGTGGGCAGGGGTCAGGGTGGGTTCAGGTGTGGGCAGGGGTCAGGGTGGGTTCAGGTGTGGGCAGGGGTCAGGGTGGGTTCAGGTGTGGGCAGGGGTCAGGGCTAATCATACCTCAGACTTCAGCAGGTCTTGTGTGAGGGGTTTCACTGCCACCTCCTGCACTACAAGGTTTCCCTGAGCATCTGAAATACTTCACACACAAGATGCTAGTTTAGACTGGAGCACTTGTTGGGGGTTAAAAATCCATCACCAACAGTGCAACATATGAATTTAACTGAATTTGTCATTCAGACAGTCTTCAACTTACTGGAAGAGTTTGATGGCAGTCTTAAGCTTCTCATCCACAATCTCATCTGCAATGGCATCTTTAATCTCTCTTTTCTCTCCAAGAGCCTGTTTCATCAGTTTCATGGCTTCCTCTGAAGACTTTTCATCGTCTCCTTCCACCACAGTCACTTGTGCTCGACCGCCCCTCTCTCTGTCACGGATGTCTTTAGCTAGATTCATCGCCTAGAACAGAAGATTTCAAGAACATGTGACACATTCAGTATCCCATGTGTTGTGAAACGTCTTTTCATTTGCTTTACCTTTATATTCTCCATACGGTTACTCTTGGGTCCGTTCCACTGAATGATCAGACTTCCCAGGTCCAGCAAGAACACATCACCTTTATTAAAGCTGTTCCAGCTCATTTCCACCTGAGCACAGAGGGATCATACAGTCTACACATCTTCATTTTAACATAACTTAGTAGTTTAAAGAGTGTCACCAAACAGCCAACATTCTTCAGACTTACTGGTACAAAGAGTGTAGCCAGAAATGTGTGGGTGGGTCATGTAGATTGCATGAGATCTGTACATTCATAAATATTTTTCAAGCATTAAGTTTGTTTTCAGTGACATTGCAGGACGTCTCCTAAAATCTGTCTAGGGCACTTTAAGAATATTGATGATATAAATGTGTTTAATGACACTGTATAAAAGATTAGATATTATATCATGCTCTTGTCTTTCTCTTTTGTAAATTTCTTCTCTCTGTAAATCTGGCACAGAGGGGCGGAGTTATAAAACACTAGTCACACTAGTGATCGTCACTGGTTAGTGATTAGTGTTGAGTTCCTCTATTATGATCTGTGGGTGTCGTTCTCACCTCTCCTGCAATCACGTGCTTCTTGCCCTTCACATGCAGCAGTCTGCGGATGTTATATGTGTTGGTCTCCACCTGCTTCATCCCAGATGCAACTCCTCCCTTCTTATATCTGACATAAAACATTAAGATTCTGCTGATCAAGAAGATTCTGGTCACTGCAATAATGATTCAGAACATTCAAGTCATCTCAACCTCAGCTTTACACCCTCTGCTCATCTCTTTCTGTAAACTTCCTCAAAATCAGGGTATTTTTTACTCATCGTGACCAAGAGAAGTGCTGTACAGTCATATGCTTCCCACAGCATGACTATAAACAGAAGCTCAAAAATGTTCTCTCCATTTGAAAATGTCAGTTATACATGAATATGCCCCAAACTAAAGGCATAAATGCCATGGTCAAATCAAAAGAAAAATATAAATTCGCTTTTGCATGAAGAATTTTAAGACTATTTATCACAATTAATTTGTGTTTGTATTGTGAAGTTTATGACAGTGAAGCTGATTTTGATTCTAAAGCTGATTACCATTATTGTAAAAATGTCTGCATATTTAAGCAGAATTAAGCATATTTAATGCAAATGTAGATTTCATTTTCTGCATGCAAAATAAATGTAATTGTAATTTTGTCATTTTTACAGAGTGTCTTCTAGTGTACAGGCTGGGCTTACATAATGCCCTCTTTGAAGTATCCTTTAAAAGTGTCACTCTCATGGCCCTGCGTCTCACGATGCTGAATGGCCACCCCGCCCAGGTGATCATCCATCTGGGTGGTGTATATTGCCGCCGCCCCCTGCTCATCCTGAGACGTGCTCTTGCCCAACCAATAATGGATGTCATAGGAAAAGTGGTTGCTGGTCTTGTGAGTCTGAAAATGAGATATTGTTTTGCACAATCATCCTGTCGTTGAGTTGTCGTTGAGTTTATCTACTCAGCATTTAAACTTAACCGGGTTAATTACAGCACGTGACTGTGATATCTCAGTGGTGATACTTACGTAGAGTATTAAGTAGCTGTCTCCCTCATAAAACTGCCCGTATGTTTTAGGTGGGCAGGGCACGAGTTCCATGTTCTGAGCCATGATTAAACACAAGACTGATTAGTGTTGCTTAAGTTGAATAGACTGGTGTGACAGAGCAGGTTTATTGTTTATTGTAATACCTCAACTCTCCATATCTGAAGCCCTGGTGTGGTTTTATTGAGGACTTTTGGAACATTGGTCTTCACTTGGTCCTGTGGCATTATGCCAGCTTAAATCTTTGGGAAATACCTGCAAGAGCAAAAAGAACAGAAGAAACATTACCAGAATAATCATGTCCAGGAAGCACATATTCTGTGTATGAGTTCCTCTTTAATGTGTGTTTGCAACTCACTTTGATGTGACCAAACAAATGATCATTGAAATATGTGAAATTTGATTTAATGAAACACAGACACAAGCAAACTAGTGACTGATTTGAAATGCCTGTGAAACTTGAGGGTGAGACATGAGGGTGTGTAAATAATGTTGCTGTTCTTTAAAGATATGAAATGTCAGTTTAATCCTGTTAGGCTTGTTCAGTGTTACTCAAAGGGAAAAGAGGGAGGGACCTAAACAGTATTCAGCACAATGAGGTTATGCATCAGTGAATTCAGACGCACTGCTACAATCGAAATTAAACTGACAGAGAAAACACACTGAACCACACACGGGGAAGGAAGTGAAAGCCACATGTACTATAGCTGATGCAAATAAGTAGTAAGATAACACACCTAGAACAGTTCTCATAAAGAGAACTGATGTGAACAAGCACCACAGAATGTTTACCGCAGTTAGAACATAGTTTATCCCTTCTTCAAATGATGGTGGTTTATAAAAAGAGCCATTATCAAGATGACAGTAATTGTTTATTCTGTAACAGATCTACTTGAGTGTTCCTGTGGATTAACTGGTAGAGCATTGTACTGGCAACATTGTGATCATAGGTTTTGTTCCCAGGGAAACGTACACCCTGAATGCACTGTAAATTACTTTGGATTTAAATGTCGGCATAGATATGCTTTTGTGTTTATGAATATTCTATATCTGATGTATGGTAACAGACTGTTGGTGTGTTCTTAGGAAATTTGAGCCATTGTTGACCCTATGCTACAGTAGCAACCGCATCTGCCCAGATTATTGACATAATTACTGTGTGTGGTTTTACTGAGCGAACCATCACTTGTTAGTGATGTTTACCTTGAGACAGATTGACAGAGCTGGAGCCACACGACTGAACACAGTGATCTTGTGAACTGTGATTGTGGTGTGTTGGTTTTAGTGAATGTGGCAGGAAGCTTCTCTCTGGCTGTGAGATTGTCATCTCAGCTCTGATGAAAGCTCTTACATGGAAGATTATCATAATTCAATGATGTGTTTTCATCTCACTGGCATGTATATATCAATGTGTGTATAAAGGCTATCAATCGCTTAAACATTTTAATCAAGTTGATTACACAATATGCTGATTCATTATTCAATTTAATTCATTATTCAATACATTTCTATTTGCTGTGAAAGGACCTGCGGTGCTTGTTAAATAACTCTCATAACTCAATCACACTGAATTACCATGATAAATTGCCTTATGATATTGCATTGTCTAACACTATAAGATGTCTATTTAGTTATTTATTGGTAGGTATATATATGTTATATTTTCTAATCATCCTCTCTGAGCTTATTTAGCAAACTGATTAATAATGACAGACTGACTGTACATTATCCATACGCATATACACAACAAATACATCTATCTAAACACACGCCCTAGTGTGTTCACCTTCTGTGTGCATACACCACATTTATGAGCTGTCTTATCACGGTCTTTTATGTCTACAGTATCCTGCAGCAGAGATGCTGATATGGTGTGATTACAGGCACGACTCAATCTCTTGCGTTTGATTGGACCGTTGGTTTTTATTAGCGGGTGGTATCGCTGTGTATTGCTACAAGCAGATTGCGCCAACCCATATGTCACCGATCGCAACGCCTTTGCCCAGTTCAAAGGTTCATATTTCCTAACAAAATGTTAAAATTTACATTATTAATGCGCTAATGTCTTAACTGCTCCACTCCACAGTACAGTATTGTGATTAATCTGCCTCTCTGCAGTACTGGACGCTGTGTGGTGAAACAAACAGGAAAACATGCAAGTTTTATGTAAGCAGGCTTTATACAGCCGTGTGTTTGATGAGGCCTGACAGGCTGTTTTCACATCTCATCTGTGTCCACACCTCTTTATAACCTTGATTAACAGTCTTCCTGTAAACTGCATTACTCTCCATTATTTCCAATCCAACATTCTGATTTAAACAGACAGCAAATGGGTCCTGAACACATCCAATTATGTAATACAAGCTTCAGATGTGAAACATATTATAAAATATTATAAAATAGTATTTTATTAAAAATGTTGATCATTCTAACTCATTCATGTGGTTGGTACTCAGCTAAAAGGGAACGTTCTCTGGCTAACATTCTGTAAAAGTTATCAAAAATGTTTTTGCAGTAACGTTAGTAGAACGGTTTTAACATTACATATCAAACATACCAGAAATTATTTCTAAGTTAAGTTTTTGGTGGAACATTTTAAAGAAGTTTCAGAATTAAAAATGTTTGAATAACATTCTTGTAACCAAGCAACAACGTTAAAACAGCACCAAAAACACTGGATGTTTTGAACATTCTTAGAACTTTAGTTTGAACATAAACGTTTAATTATAACCTTAGCCAATCATTCACCAGCACGTTTTCTTATTTGACCTTTCAAAATGATCAGCAAACTGACGCACGTTTGGACACGGTCAAGCTTGAACACTGTGCAAGTGCAAGAACTCTTAACCTTGAGTATAAAGCGCTGCTGAACATTTCACTGAGAAGAAGCGTTTTAACCTTTGCAGTTGTAAATGTGTTTTAGGTTCATGATATTTTAACAGCCACACCCTGTCATCCTTTTATGGCAAATACCTGAACTGTATCAGTTTATGGAATAGTAAATATGGCTTAAAAACACCCGTAACTACTAGATATAAAGATTATGAAGATTACGCAAACAACAGAGACGTTTTAGTGTTCTCTTCCTGATCCAGTAGAAATGAAAACAACAAAAAGAGGTTCAAGCTACATTTTTAAGTATACAAGTATAGTTATATAATTTACAATCATAGCAAACAAATTATCTAAGTATGTTTAAAGCTGCTTTAGGCCGAGGTAAAGTCTGCTGCCCACAGCATTAAATGTGCAAAGAACAGAGTACGAATCGGTCATGCTCACCTGCCAGTGGAGAAACAGAGAAGGAAGCAGGTGATGGTGCTGGAGACTGGACTCTCTCACTCCCCGCTTTACAACCCTTGTACTTTTATCTCTCTCTGTATTTAATCACTCAGGGCCTTATATGGCATGAGCAGGTGATATGCATACAGGTGTGCGTGTCATCTCTGTTTTACATTAGTCATCTCGCCCCCTCCCCAATACACACCTCTGTGCAGAAGAGCAAGATAAATGTCTTTGTTTACCTCTCCACCCCCGGTCCATCTGCAACTACTACTCACTCTCCTGACTTTTACTTTGACGTGTTGTAATGAATGTACAATACTGACCACCACCCTGCACTGATACATGATTCCCAACCCTAAAGAATTTCAAAAACTTCTGTTCTACATGATGTTTTGGCTTAATACTTTTCATTTTTCCAGGCCTGTAAACCACAATATTCAAATTCTCCATTTTTAAAATTCCATTTTTCACAATTTTAAAATTTTTAAAAGTTTTAAAATTGTAAAAGTTTTCCATGCCTTGTTTAAAAGAATTCCATCTTTTGTTGTAGACAGTATTAAGTGCCATGCATATTAATTCATGAAGGAATTCACATTTACTTTAACTTATCTCCTATCTGTACTGCTTAGAAAGACACACACACTTCAGAAGGAGGAGAGACTCCAAAGGATAATGGCAATTGTTCAGATGACATCAGCTGTTACTGTATAAACTTAAACTAGATCTTTGGTGTCACTTCACTTTAACTGCCCTGAGTCGGCTACCATTGCCTGGATTAAATTAAAGTGTAAATTCCAGATGAAATGCTTTCTCAGCCAAAATAACCCAGTTTAAATTCATAGACACACTATAATCTTGACTGGAATGTATTACTGATTAACCCTTTCACCTCAGTGATATTACACAACTAACTAGCAGTCACAAGACTGACTTTCTTTTAATAACTTTACCATCTCAACCTTTTGATCTAAAAGCTTATCCTCAAATACATGAAATTAGCTTTAATTAGCTTTTCATTTAATTAGCTGTAATTTCATTACAGAGAAAACTTTAATTTTTAAAATCTTTACATAAGTTCCGTACTTCCATTTGTTGTTCTTTTAAATACTAGTAGGCTAAAAATAATGAATTAGGTGTGTTTAAACTTTTGACTGGTAGTGGTTATGTAACACATCTTACTACTGTACCACTCCAAAGTCTTTTCAAAGCCATCGTACATAAATACTGAATGCGGTTTAGTATGTCAGATGGTTTCATGATTTTGTTACAGAAATGCATCTGTGGTCATTTCTCTTGATGAAGCTCAGAATGTTCATCAAACCCCCGAGAGCAGCGATGCACAGAAGAGCAGCGATACACTCAGTCCTGCGCTCTCTGTTCACAGGCTTTTACTGGCAGCTGAAGTAGGTTATAAAACACCCATGCAGCAATAACCAAGCCAGAGTTAAACAGACCATCAAATGTGGGTTGCTGATTGTTTGTTAGATGTACAGTGGTTTGTGGTAAAAAGCCATTTAATGGTTAGTGTAGTCAGCACTGGTTTCTGTGCTTGACCCCGTGCAGCAGCTCAACAGTAGAGCTTTTGTGAATGACATGGATAATGAAGGATGTTTGGACGGCAGGGCACATTGCTGAACAAAATTGCTTTTGATTTATTTATGACCTCCAACATACTTCCCTTCTCCTCCCTGACCCTCTACACACATTCCACCATAAACGCACACTACAGAAGCCTTGCACGAGCTCTTACATTAGATATGAAGGAGTTTACATTACAAGTCTACTAAGCACTGTCAAAAGACTCTGCATTTAATATTTGTTCCAAGCTGTTCAGATCTGACCTCAATGCATCGACAGGAAACAACGCCTACCTTCTTTAGGCCTTGTGTTTCTCTCCTCAGCAGCTGCGTTGGGCTCCGTCTTCTTATCTTTAGTTCTTACCTCCAGGTTGTTTGTAGGTGAACTTCAGCCTTCAGATTGTGGCCACACCCTTTTCTGTACAGAGAGCAGCCCGCATGGCTAACTAAATCTACTCTTATATAACCCAGGTCACATATTACCACTGTTAGTTCAGCTCAATGATTCTGCTTTTGTGAATGTGCTGCAGTGTGTGCTCGGCCTCAATAGAGGCTGGGCCTGATCCATAACTGTTCTCTTCTGCGTTCTAAATCTGAAAAATGCTGCCTTCACAGGGAGCATACAGAGGCAGGAAGGCATTAGAGCACATCCAAATTCAGTGGTTGTGTAACATCCTGTCCTACTACACTGCTTTCATTTGGTTGGCTTTTGAAGGCAGCAGATACAGCCTTTGCCTCTCTTAATTTCCCACAATCCTGTGCGTTTTTTCACATACACGTTTTCCACTTTGAAAATGAGCATTGTAGTGTTCTATACTTTGTTGATTTTGTCTAAAACGCATTTGAATTTGATTTAGATCATTAGACGTGACCAGTTTTGTTTTCTGGATACAAAAACAGCATAACGTATACAGTAGTAGTAGTAAAAATATTTTTTATTTTAAAGAAATTTTACAGAGCCGTTCTGTAACACTCATACGAGCTGGATTTTAAGAACAACAAAGGACCAATATACAGGAAACAGTGCAAAGCTTAGCACACACTTAAGTCACACTTAACTGTTAATTCCTTAATAAGCCGTCTTATGTTCACCAGTACACACGAGTGATACATTTAACAAGCTGTCAATACAGTACGTTTGTACTGTATGTACCAGTGATTCCAAATGAAAACAGAGTGTGTGCTAGAACAACACTTTATATACAAAAATTGAACTAATGTTGGTTATTACGAGTTAAAGCTATTTTTCATTGCATGACGATATATCAAATCTACAGATGTATTGATATGCATTTATCACTTTGTGACCTAACCAGCACTCACAGAAGTTTTCTTAAGAATCTCCAGAAAATGTTGGGTTTTGAACCGTGGTGGTGGCGTTCTGAAATAATGGATTGGTTCCCTTTGTAAGGAGAGAGAAACATAATCTGTTATATTAAAACAAAGTATTAAAACAAACGGATGTATTTCTAATAACCGAAAGGGATTCGATTGATTATCAGGAATATATATTGTATATCAATTAAAAACAAAACTTACAGATAATTTTTCAAGTTTTCTGTCTTTTTCGAATCTTTTCCATTCTCTAAGGTCACTGGCGTACAGAATCGCCTTGATGATGAGGAGGATCAGCAGACCAATCAGAGCCACGCCTGCCAGAGACCCTCCTACGATGGCTGTTATGTTTGGCCCTTCCGTACACTCTGTTACAAGAGGATGAAATTCAGTAACCTCAGTACACACTTTAGCATTTGTAGAGTTTCTAGAGTCTGGATCTGTACCTCTGGTCTCGAGAACATTGACAGTGTATTTATCAAATCCATTCTGTTCAGTCATGGTAAAAGACATCCAGCATCCCTCTTTATCTTTGACTCGACAGTCACTCTTGATCAGTTTTTCAGATACACTGACTGTGAAATTGCCGCAGGCTATTGTGCAGTTCTTTTCAAATGGACCGGTACCAAAGGCCAAACATTCAACACAGCCTCTGAAATAAAACAGGGACTGCAGGTGAAACCAGCACTTTGATTTTAATCTGACCAGACGAGTCTATAGCAGCTCACTGGGGTTTGTTTCTGTGTTAATTAACTACCAGTTAATCCAGTCAATCCACAGTATTTAATCATTGTGGGATGTTTTTACAGAAAATACTCAGTGTGACTATCGGTATAGAGCCTCTGTTATGCAAAAGCAACACCCCTCAGCTGAGTTCATGTCAGTGCAGCTGAATATTGCTTTAATCTGATTGATGTATATCAGTAACTGTTGCATTATGCTTGTACTTTATCTGGTGATGCACTAGAACGGAGAGCATGATGGGAAGTTTTTTTACCCTGACTGTTGACACGGACGTTGGCATGTAGGGCATGTTTTGCAGTAGGGCCCCTTGTATCCTCTCTTACACTCACACTGGTTACATACACACACACCGCGATTATAACACACAGTTCCATCGACTTTACAAGCCTTGTCAGATTTGGCACAGTGACACGCCGTTCCTTCGTATCCTTCATTGCAGTTACATTTCCCACATTCGCATTTTCCATGACCTGACAGAATCAAACATGCACAACACACACGAGTGACACACAAAACACAACATGAGGGTGAATAAATAATGGATACATTGTGGGGGTGAACTATCCCCTTAAATACAAACCCCTCCCCGTACATTACCTGCACACTGTTGATTGTCAAATTTCTCACAGTGCTCATCGTCACATTCACAGAATTCACCGTAGTAGTTCTTGTTGGTCTCTGTCATGTGACACTGGCAGCGTCCACACACACAGTCTCCTTTCCCCTCACACTCCGTTCCATTGTGTTTCCTGCACTGAGATCTCAGTGAGGCCTCGTTTTTTTGCCCTGCTGTGCACTCACAGTACTGCCCTAGGAAGCCAGGATGACACCTGTGGATGTGTGGGACATGTCAGATATGTATCTGTTGTCTTGTTTGATAGTGCACTACAAAACTTCATCTCAAGACATTTACATGATGATCATGAAAAGTATGGCTGTTTTGTTTTTGCTATGAGTAAGCAAACAGAAAGCCATGAATAATCATGGTCTCGTACCTGCAGCTGCCACAGACCACTCTGCCACTCATCCCACAGTGAGGATCAGGTTCATTTTTATCATCGCATTCGCACTCGGAACGAGTTAAAATGTTCACTTTTAATTTTTCGTTAAAGCCCAATGGTCCAATGAAGATTGTCTGACTTTTAATACATTTCTCTGCTGTCACTGTCACTTTAAAGGTCACCTGTAGAGAGTGCAGCAAGAGTGAATCCACACATTAAAAAACACATTAAAAACATACAGCAATCTGCAGTGATTCTGTTTTTAAATGTTGGTGTGTGAGCTCACCTTCGTTCCAATAGCCACATTATCACATTTGCCTCTGTCACTGGGCGTGTCTCCACCTGCGCAGTCTGATGTGTATTTGATGTGTATTTCACAGTCGGTCGGGAGAGAATCATGGGCCATAATCACCTCTGAGGTTAAGTTCTTTTCTCAGAGCAGTGATAGAACCGTGATAGTTAATTTATGAGGCTTTAAAACTGTTTTGATGTTCTATCATAAAGACATGCTTTCAACAAAGGGACAAAAAATGCACTTACGTTGTAAGCATCCACAATCAATTTGACAACATTGTTGGAGTCGTCAGAAAGCACTCCAACAGCAGACTTGGGGATTAGTTGACTAAGCTCCTGTTTAAACAAATCAAACTGTGGTCAAGAACACTGCTGTGGTATTTCTGTCAGGAGTAGTTCATCTACTACTGCTGCTGTTAGTCATAATAATGATGTTAAAGATGTGAATTTTATTGCTGTGACACTGCCATTGATCAGACAAACAGAAATCAATGTAATACCAAAACACACAGAAAACAGCAAACACATTTTTGCATTCCAGCTAAGCATGTTTAAAGCATGTTTAAAGCATGTTTTACTTACCTTGTACACAGCTTCCATTCTCTTGGTGACTGCAAAAATCGGCTGTATGTTTTGCTGCTCCAGTTTGCGAGCTATCTGACCAACAGATGGGTAATCCTGAAAACAGGTTTGCATATTTAGTTATGGGATTGTGCTTGTTTACTCAATAAAAGGCTTTAGAGGGTGTCAGTACACTGACATTGTGTTGTAATGTCTGTTCTCATGTATCATATGTAGTCATACCCAGTCGTTGCTCTTGCTGTATTTGTTGTTGACCAGTTGACAAGATTCTCTGTTTGGTTCTAGAATGGCGGCGAGTTTGCCGTCTCCTGCCATGTGGAAGCCGTCGTCAGTGGCCAGCACCAGCAGACGAGTGCTGTTCCCCCAGCCAATCTCTTTCTGTGCACGGGTAAAACTTTCAGATTTGTCTTTGCTCACATGATGGAGAACAATGTGTGGATTCTAACCTTTGAGAGTGACACTTTTCATGATATGGTTATTAGAACCGTTTGATAACTATTAGATACGTTACATAAACTACTATCTAACATAAAATAAACAACATTGTGGTCCTGACTGCTTTAGATACAGTGTTCAGTAGAGTAATGCTCACCACACAGACAGCAGCTTGCATGATGGCATCCAGACTTCCCTCTGGAGGATCCAGATTCCCAGATATGTTCTGCTGGGCTACCATGTTTTTGAATCTTTCTCCATCATCAGTGAGAGAAAGGACATGCTGAAAGCCAAACGCAGGCTGACACGCCCCATTTTTGTCTGGACAGGGTCTTTGGAGCTTCGCTTCATTGGTGTCAGTGAATGGAAGCAGAGTCTTGTCCACAAATGAACCAAAGCCTGCAAATATGAAGTTAGTGTAAACGGGAAGTCTTAGCTTTCTACAGTGTAAATGCAGTAAGATGTTTCTACAGTGTAAATGCAGTAAGATGTTTCTGCAGTGTAAATGCAGTAAGATGTTTCTGCAGTGTAAATGCAGTAAGATGTTTCTGCAGTGTAAATGCAGTAAGATGTTTCTACAGTGTAAATGCAGTAAGATGTTTCTACAGTGTAAATGCAGTAAGATGTTTCTGTGGCAAGATGCGGTTACTTGAATGCTGACCGTCATAAACCCGTTACTGCAAATGTTATTGGAAGGTTTACAAAATCTTACAAAAAGGTTTATAAAATATATCAAAGAGTTCAAAGTAAAAGCACTGTAAAACACGGTAAAAAACTGTAAAGCACTGTATAGCACTTTGCTCCTGTTTGAATTTGTCATGGTGCATTACAGAGCATTCAAAACCATCGATTCAGTTTAAAAGCAGAGAGGTCTTTACATTAATATCATGGTTCCCCACAAACAGCTCATTGTGATGTAACACTTAAAATGAAGAAGCAGGTCAAACGCAGTTAAATGAAATGTTCTTACCTATTCTGGCATTGCCAGTAATGTTTTTAAGTTCAATGAGTAGATCTTTTCCCAGATTTTTCACATTCTCCAGGTCATCCTTCATCGAGTAGGAGAGATCCATGAGGTAGTACAGATCCACAGGATAGCCTTCTGCCCTTTTAAAATCAACCTCAAACGTGTGGGGTTTCCCTGAGCAAACAACACATCACTCTGCAGGTTCCTGAGGGCCGGGATCAGGGTAAGTGTGATTGTTTTGACTGTATCTAGAAATGAAACATACCTGGTCTGAGATACAGCTCTATTTCTTGTGGTTGGATTTGGATTGGATTGGGGCGGGTGGACAGGGGCTTGTTGATATTTTTCTTTAAGTCATTCTGGGGGTTTATTATGTGTTCAGATGGACATCCTTTTTCCATAAGAACAGCCACAGTATCACAACGTACTGCTTCCTGCTCTCCAGACTTGGTGTAGTTCTGTGATGTAAGACAGACAGAGCAAGATGTGAAGGAGATGGGTTCAAAACTGTCGAAATTTGTTAAGTCACTATTCCACCATTTGTCTTTATTTACAGCAATTTAATTAGCTATTTCTTTAAAGCTACAATCTATAACTTTTGCCTCTCGGTCACCATCTCAGTTCGAAACACAACTGCGAGTTATTTTCTTAACATGGATGAGTTTAAATTCTGAACTGCTGTACGAACTAAAGCTACAAATGCTGCACCATATTCCAGCACCCCCACCCACGATTTAACCGCTGAATCTCCTTTCTGTTTACAGATGTGACATAACCACAAGTCAAACTGACATTTCCCATGAAATCACACCCAACAGCTCCATTTATAAATCATTATAAACTTCCTGTTCAAACTTCCACTTCATTTTGAACACTGATCTGTTATGTATTTGCACAATAACTGATTTTTGTTCATTTTTAACAAAGTTACGGTTTGCTGCTTTAATGACACTATATTAGTGGGTGGTATTATTACATTGAATTGTTTTTCACTCTTGCAGGTAAATTAAATGGCTTACCACATGTTTACACCAGGCACAGCCAGGCCCAGATCTGATGCATTCCCCACATGAGTTTACTGAAGCTTTTGAGCATTGCTCCTGAGTGAACACTACAAGACAAAGTTTAACTTCAGTGCCATTATGAAACAATCTGTTCTGTTTGCATGACTCGTCATCCTGCCACAGTGACTTGACTGATTATGCTGCCTAATACCAGACACTGCTGAAATCTGTTTTGCATGATTGCAGGAATTTCTGCCTATGTAAAGCATTCCAAGTCTCTTATGCGGGTTCAATCTCATTCCCTAAAAAAAGGAAGCTATCTATGTAGGCAGCTGTAGGTGTAGCTGTAGAAAAGAGCCACAGTCCTACAGCTAAGACCTAGGTGTAATTTTGAAAACAGATATCCAGTTTGAAATATACCAACCATGTCTTCCAAGCAACAACAAGAGAAATCCTCTGAGGCAAGCTGGCCGCGTCATTTCCTAAAGATAAACACAATTCCTTATTATCCGGGCTCATTTCCACTATAAACCACAATTCGTTCCTACGTTCCTAAGTTTGCTGTTGCGAGCTGTTTACTGTTGCGAGCTGTTTACTGTAATATTGATGTCCTGCGTCGTGTCAGTTTTGCAACAGCTTTGCAAGGCGTTGCACATAAAAAAAGTGTCAGCTTTAAAAAAACGAGATGAGGTGTTTTAGCAGAAGTCAGTGTGGGTGACATCTCAGAAAGGAGTGGCTGCCAGAGAGTTTGACCTTCATTGCTTAATCTCCAAATACAATTCACCATAACGTGACAGTTTGTTTCCCACTCAGATAAATGTACACCTCTGTCTACAGCAAGATATAAATGGTAAGCAACACACCTTTATTCTTGCTCACAGGAAGCTGTCAGTTTTGTATTATTTGAATAGTTCAATTAAAAACCACTTCTAAAAACCACTTCTTCTTTGCCCTTATATGGAACAGCTCACAAAAATACATTTTATTTTAATTTATGCTCGTCGCCTCAAACCTTCGGCACTCGACTCATGTGAATGTTGGAGATGGGGAGTGGGGGGGCAATCATAACTTTTGATTTTATGTTATGTACAATGAAAACCATTCTCGGGTAGTTCCTGATTCATGGAAAATGTGCCGCCCCCTAAACCTTAAAAAGGCCAAAACATGATCTTTCCTTTAAATGATGATCGTAAATGTTCTTTCAGCTTTAAGTCCATAATTTCATCGTAGTTTTTTTTGTTTAAAATTACAGAAGGTTTATGAATGTGATTCTTTGTTATTATTTAAGAGCCCCTAGAAATTGTCTAGAACAAAACAACACAAACATCACTTAAATAAACATTAAACATATACAAGCCAAATGATCACAAACCTTTTATAATATTTGACCCGGGTATATAAATTAAGAACTGCAGAACACTTACAGACAAAACTACAGCAGATACTGACTATACAGTAATGATAATAAAATTGTATTGTTTTCTATGTGCAAAAATAATGTTACACATCAAACTATTTGATCCTTACTTGCAGTTGTTGAGACGTAGCGCCCTAGAGACATGCGACCGTCATGGGTGGATACCAGAGGATTCTGGTTTCCTGAAACACATCACAGTTGCTTCAGCACAGAAAGCTAGTGAACTGATCATGTGACAGGAAGTGAGAGAGGAAGTAAGGTGAAGTAAGGCCTTCTTCAGGGTTAAAGGGATCAGGGAGAGTTTGGGCAATGCCCACCTGTTCCACCTGTGTATCAATATAGTCTACTGTATTTTTCACTTTGGCCTTTCAAATTGCCCTTTTTTATCGTTCTACAGTAGTTTACAGACACTGCTGTAAAAGGCCAGTAGTGACTCTATATGAATAAATTGTCCATATTCAAAGATGTTGTTGTGGTTATGGGATATATAGTACAGTGGTGTTTAGCAATCATTTGTTGAAAGAAAGAAAATCGTGGAAAAGGGAACAGTGTGATGTGTAAATTGCGGTACGGAAAAGCAGATCAGTTTCTGATGGTGGAAGTTAATAGCCACAAAGAGGGAAGTAGCTTGTTTGGTTTTTGTGTAAATAATATTTAAAGATAGAGCTACTGATACCATTTCAACTTTTTTGCAAAAAACTGAATAAATTCAGCTAATGAGCAGAAACTTAACAAGCATTATATTCTTCAGAAAAATCTTCTAAACGAATCAAGATTTGACTTTGTAAGCGCGTAATTTCTGCATGACTGGCGCCACCAGTCATGTTTGATTGGTCTGACTAGATTAGACATAATTTGGCTAAACAAATGGTGCGAGGTGGGATGGAGCTGCCTGTCTGGAGTGTTTAAACTGGTCTGAGTCATTTTGACATTTGACACTTTACTTTAGCTTTCACTTGCTTGTTTTGTGTTTATCTTTCTTTTTCTGCTTATTATTTCATGAGGAACTTATCTTTCGCAGACTGACACTGTAAAACAAAAGTTAGTCTTAAATTGTGAGACAGGCTAAACGTGTTGCATGAAGCGTCTTTGATAAACCTGCAGTCCTGCAACAGCACATTAGGCACAGGCCTCACTGTCATTTGACAAACTGGAAGGTTGTGGGTTTAAACGCAGAACCACAAACTCAACAGGTGAAAAGTTTAAGTCAAAATTCCTTTGAAACTAAAGTCTTAAAGCATTTTGGGTTAATTTAAGTACACTCATCTAAGGGAACTAACATCACAGGAAGTGCATTACTCAAAATTTGCAGACAGTGGGTCAGTTACATTAGATTCACTGTACTCCTCCCAAGCATCTTCATTTCTCTCAGTGATGATGTCAGAGGACTTGCAGCAGTAAGCATGTCAATGTTACACGTTTAAAAAATTTAAAATTGAACATCCATTCAGGCGCTTTTGTAAGGCCTGACCTGTAGATTATCTGTGCCAGTTTAGGTGAAAATATGACATTTAGTTTGGTGGATTTTGAAAGCATCAAGATTGTCATACTTGGGTTGCTTAAATCACCACAGTGATAAAGACTGGGTGCCAGTATTGAACAGAGCAGTTAACTGTTGAACAACAGTTTCATTCAGGCTGCATAATATTTGTGTCCTGCAGACTCAGCTCTGTCCTCTGTAACATAACATTGACATTTCTAGTAACAATCAGTATAGTCAATAAATGTAAGTAAATCAGTGAGCTGTGTAATCTCTCACTAACATTGACTGAAGTACAGACGCAGATATAGTGAAGAGAAAGTGCAGGGGTTCACGCTTGTTCTTTCATTTTCTGATGGGACTCTTTCACTGTCTCTCTTACAAGGAGACGGAATTGAGTGAGTTACTTTTCCACATCAGTATAAACAAACAAGCTGATTTAATCACTAGATTGAACAAAAAAAATCTGCATTTACACATAAACTTACAGCACTAACAAACACCAGTTTAACATGATAATAATTAATGCAATCAGCCCACAAATCTGATTAAGCTGAGACACCAGTATTGGTCAGACAAGTTTTTCTCCACCCCACAACTTACACCCATAAATAGGGTCTTCACTCGAGCACCAGCACTCCACTTCTGGTGTCTCCAGTAAGAGCCACTGCTTCAACCTACAGCAGCTTCATCATCTTGGAGAACATCCAGAACTGCTCTTCAACTTCCAGCATCTAAAGATGAGGTGGTTCCTGCTTTTCTCAGAATGGTTCGTGGACTGGGCCCGTGGCACATACTGGTACCTGTTTGGGAGGAGGAGTGGCCTGTGCAGTGGCTCCATCAGTTCTCCCAGCCCACTACATTTAGACCCAAAGAGAAAGAACAGAGTGCTTAGAAAAGGTAAGTGAGCTTTAGTTTTAGAAATGTTTAACAATCCAAAACTAGTAAAATAACTGGAATACAAATGACAGAGACGTCTGTTAACAACTATCACCTTTTCTCCTTCAACCTTCAGAATTTGATGAGTTTGACGTGCCCAGAAACCTGGATGTGATTGTGATCGGCAGTGGAGTTGGAGGCCTGACAGCTGCAGCAACTTTAGCCAAACTAGGAAAGAAAGTCCTGGTGCTAGAGCAAGACGAGCAGGCTGGAGGTCTGTGTAAGACCTTCACTGAGCAGGGCTTTGAGTTTGACTCTGGTAAGATATTCACATCATCATTATATCACAAATGAATTCACATCATCATTATATCACACATGAATTCACATCATCATTATATCACACATGAATTCACATCAT